>OU015492.1:156717418-157011907 GCA_907164885.2 Dolomedes plantarius
CAATATTTATTTAATGAAAAATACAACCGTTTGGAGAATTCTTTTCGAACGGAATAAAGGGAATTAAAGCTATATTTTATAAAGGATGCATATGTGAGAAATGAAATTACTCTCAAATAATGTGTGATGCATAGTGTTAAAAAAAGTATGCCTCCTTGAAATTTCTTAATCTCTAACCAATCCAGAATTCCTACGCTATTCAAATTTCAAAGATTTTTATACAGCGCGCTGTGTAAAAATTTTATAAATAACTTTTTAATTTTCTTATTTTTTCAATACTCTCTTTAATATTTTCTTTATAATCTCTTACAATCTATGGCTTGTACTTTTTACTGAAAGTTTTCAAAAAAAGAATTCTCATTATTCACCTAGCCAAATATGCATTGTAAATGTGATAGTCAAGCCATGAATTACATTTTGACTGATTGGTGGATAGTCTTTTGTTATATATATATATATATATATATATATATATATATAATAGAGATGTTTTAACCTAATGCTTGTTTGGGAGATGATTCTGGAAACCGCTCAGTAATATCGATATGAAAAATTTTGTTGCGAAATCATCTATATACGCTTATAGCATTTAGTTCAACCTAGCTAATAAAATTTGAGGAAAACTTTTTCAGTTTTTTAAATTTTGTGACCTGTAAAAGATCTCAAAAATAAAGCTCTTAAGGTAATAACCCCTTACGGAACACAGATCTGTTGTTATAAACACTTCTTTTAATTTCTTCAGCTCCTTGGTTTAAATTTTTTTATACCTTTTGCGAAACTATCTAGCTGTTTATTAAATTTCTAAGTGAAAGTACAGGTGAATAAAATTATTGTTTAATGTATAAATAATAATTTTATTTACCTGTTGTCCTTTATGCCGTTTATGCATTCGCAGTGGTCGGCATGATTTACGAATTACCTGTTGTCCTTTTCATTGCCTGGTGGAAAACTGGTTAAAAATGGGAACAGAGTTTTCACTGGTTAAAAATGGGAACAGAGGCGCGCGTGGCACAAAGTGCAACGTCTCTTTCAACCTTGATTATTCCTTTGGTAATAAACTTTTTTTCAAATTGGAAATAATAATTCTGCGTTTTATGACAATATATAAAATGTTGATAATATTGAGATATATTTATAATTAAAGGCCAAAGACTGCAGATACAGTAGCCTTATTTCAAAACTCTCCGGTTTATTGGATCTAAGGACAACTTAAGAATTGATTCCTATAATGTCTAAAAACCTAAAAACACAATGAGAGAGTCCATCTTCGTGATATGTGGGATGCCTTGTAATAGTTGCACATTTGATCAACTACATCAACTCTGCTTTTGTCATACTGTAATCCAGTGTAATCAGCTGGTTTAGTACGGTTAGATCACGACTACCAATGAATGAAAACGAATACAAAGATCAGAAAATCATACCTGCATTGGAAAGGGTGTAGCTATAAATAGAAACTGCTTAGAACATTCAAAACTTACATGTAGAAACATACCACTCAAAATTACGAAAATGTTGCACTTTGTACACGGGCGCGCCCGCTGAAGTATTACGTAGGGTTACGTTCCTCCAGAACGGTTCGCGGTAAAGCAAAATTTCAGTCGTTAAAACCGTCGTTGTTATAAATGAAGAGTGACAGAATATTATTTCTAAAAGGTGTTTTTATCTCCGCTTCGTGCGATTTGCTAATTTCGAACTACACAATTTTTCTTCCCCTAGATGGCACGTGCTAGCTTCTTTTTTATTAAAAAATTGGGTAAGCAATGATAAGTAATCCTTTGTTAATAACCCGGGGTAGGTCCGTTAGAAGAGATTACCTGAAAATTTTTTCTTCTTTTTTTGGTGCTACAATTACAGAAGCTGTTAATAAATGATCGTGAATGAGACATATTACTCCCTTGGCTCTGTTTTTGATGAGTATACCGTTGGTTGGGGGTTTCCAAAAAAACATTTTTTGATGATAAATCAGACTGTGAGAAGTTTATGTGTGTGTGATTTGTACCGATGCATCATTATTGATATTTATCGAGATTTAACTCCCTCAACAAAACACTAAACAATATTACAACCGTCTCAAAATATTACATTTAAAGAAAATGTGTAGCATTAAATTTATTTGTTTTTAAAATTAAATTGTTCATATTTCCCCTCAAAAAAAATAATAATAATAATGCATTTCTAGCAAAAGTATAACATAAAATTTGTTCAAGCTAAAAATTAAATTATCTTTCATACTTCCGCCTTTAAAATGACCAGCATGTGCAGTTTTAAATAAGTTAAAAAACAGCTTAAAAATACAGAGAACTCTGCAATTTCATTCCAAAGTTCAATTCAAAATCAGGATCCGAACCATTCATTGCTGCCCCCCCCCTCCCCTAGTTTTCTTAATTTTTCAATGTGTTGGCATTTATGAGCAAACGCCTTACACCACGCCCGCACTGTATGCACAGCACCAAATTAATTCTCTCAATACCGGCTTGCTGTAAAAGCATGAAAGGGACTTCAATATGATTTTATTAGCGAAAACTGGAGAGTTACTATGACAACGAAATCTCCTCGCTGCGTCATCGAAAATGCTAAATATAGCAGTCGCAAAAAGCCTTACTCTGGAATTGTAATACATCGTTGTATTGTGTCTATAACAAGTAAATATTCGATGAGAATTTTTCTCGGTTAGTCTTTTGAAAAAAATATGTTTGTGATATTTCTCGGAGATTTTCTGTATTCTTATGTTTTTTCTTCTCGTACAGAAAGTAAATAACAGAAAGTTATTTACTTTCTGTTATGCATAAATAAAGCAAATTTAAAATTTTTGGAGTGATTTTAAAGCCCTTTTTTTAGTTTATTTTGCCTCTGTGCCCTAAATATCTGAATTAAATATAAGCAGTAGAGATGCATTTTAGAAATTTTCTTGTAACATTAAGAAAGCAAAAATGTTAAATCTCGGACATTTTATGCAAATTCAATGAGCTTTCGGCTAGACTTTTCAGAATCATATTACACAAGCGGCTTGTAACTGCGATGATTGCACTGTCAAAAACAACATTTTTCTGCTATAATGTATTTATGCATCCAATTTTGTAGCTTTAAGTCTGTCTATCTCGGAATGGGATTTCCATGACGTTTCTTGCAAGAAATTATATATATATATATATATATATATATATATATATATATATATATATATGTGTGTGTGTGTATACTATATATATATATATCACCTTTAAAGTATATATTTGAAATTTCTCACTTCATGCTCTAATATGCCTATTTAAGAGTGTCATCGACTGAGAGAGTATTTTTCTTTCAACAGTAAAAATTTTAGTGGTGTGTGAAAATTGCTATTTTATTCCCTAAACAAATTGGAGAGAGGATGTGAGATAAAATAGTCATTTGATACAACGCCCTAAAAGATAGAGGGTTGTGATAACGCGTTTCCGCTGCAAAGTATTGAAATTTTATCTACTAAGTTTAAATATTCTATGCCAGCGTTTCCTAACCAGTGGGTCGCGGAAGGGTTACAGGTGGGTCGCAACTCGATCCTAAAACTATTAAAATGGTCTTTGTGTACTTTTATAATTGTAGTTTTTATCTTCACCTAGGAACACTTGTTAGTGAGTATGAAACCACTTGTTGCATATATTGCAAACGTATATCTATTGTTAAATAAATAGCTGTTTTGCTACAAAGTTCTTATATTTTGTCAACCATTTTCAAATCAGAACACAAATTGTTTATGAATAACCAATCTGTATCTTCAAAAAAGCATATATAATATATATATATATATATATATATATATATATATATACATATATATATATATATATATATATATATATATATATATATATATATATATATATATATATATATATATATATATTTGCAATATTTGATGGTAAATTATATATACATAAGGAAGGAATACAATGCAAATAAGGTTTTTTACTTCACCTTGGAGCGATTGGACCGTGGAGGTAATCCGATAAGGAAAGGTGGGTCGCCAGCTGAAAAAGGTTGAGAACCACTGTTCTATGCAATCAATTAAGAACGAATCGGTTTTTTTACATAAAATTGTTTCAGAAATTTTCAATAACTATCAGAATCTTAAATCTTGTCTATTCAGGAGATATACGGAAATTCCCCCGGTCTTGCTCTGATAATCTGAGAAGGGGCGACTCCTGTCTACATAGGTGGCAGTGTTGATATTGATTCTGCTCGTCAAGAAACTTTATAGCAAATAGATTTTTTTTAAATTCATTGTATATTTTATTGACAGGTACACATCTAAAGGAACTACAGTATACGCCATTGTGTTGAGCTGGCCCAAGAACAACGTCTTGCAGTTGGCTTCACTGCAGCCTGAAGAAAGTGACACGTTAAACATGCTCGGCGTTTCAGAACCTTTAAACTTCAAGAATACTGGAACAATTGTGGAAATCAATTTCCCATATCTTACTCCTAACACCATGCCAAGCTTGTGGGCTTGGGTTTTGAAGTTACAGAAAAAGTGATGCCTAAAATGTAATTTTGTATCATTATTTATGTGATTTTGTATCCTTCTTTAATACTCGAGTCATATTACAGATTTTGAATCCCTTGTCGTAGCATTGAATTTCTCCTGTCAGCCACTCTTCCTTAACTACTAATGTATTTAAATTATTAAAGTTCTGAAAGAAGGAGGTTTTGTACATGAAGTTGTTTTTGGAGATTTTTTTAATAAAAATGTTTTATGTTTTGCCAGTGGTGTAATTTAAACGAGTTCTTTCTATGCTATACAAAATATGAAAACAATTCTGTTCTGGTATAAGAAATGTTAATTTTCAGCATTATGTGCAATGTATTAAAACTGAGCAAAAAAAAAACCTAATAAAAAGAAAAATAGATACATTTTAAGAAAGCCAAATGATTCTTTATATTATTTAAGCAATGTAAAAAATGTACT
Organism: Dolomedes plantarius; assembly: GCA_907164885.2. Taxonomy (NCBI): domain Eukaryota; kingdom Metazoa; phylum Arthropoda; class Arachnida; order Araneae; family Dolomedidae; genus Dolomedes; species Dolomedes plantarius. The sequence continues at coordinate 156,722,367 of OU015492.1, forward strand.
TGCATAAATATTTAATTTTAGTCATTTTATATGTACATATGCTCACACTGTGATTATTTATCTTTGTTGCTGACAACAAGGTTGATTTCTACAAAAAACCAGGAAAAATAATAATCGTTTCCTGTGGCTAGGAACACCTCAACAGATATAAATAATGGTATTTCAATGGAATTTTTCACAACAGAAGACGTGACGACAAATAGAACGAGTAGCTCTCGTAGAAACATTTAAAATTTTTAAGAATTCCTGTTTCTGTTGTATTTTGCTCAGAGTCGAATTTTAACAATGTTAATAATTATTGTTATGGCCTGAATTCCAGAGGAGTAGTACATTGCTTTAAAAATAAAAGAATAAAACAAGAATTCACTTACCACACTTTCTGAATAAGTGACACTTTAATTAATACATGAACTAAGAAAACACATAAGGATTTAAACGTGGGCATCACATCTTTCCTCATAGGGCCGGGAAACATTAGGATTTCTTAAATCCATTAACATGTGCGTTAATTCTGTACTATATGTTTACTTGTAGAAACCTATCTAACACGTTGGAAGGAAATTCGCTCACAAAAGATTGATTCATTTCTTCATCAGTATTTTGAAGGTTGATTATTCTTTTTATGCGACACGTGCAGCCACGTGGTTCAGAACCATTTTTCTACAAGAAGATAGATGTGTTCTCTCGCCGCAGTGTTGCCAACCTTTACGAAGCGCCTCCCCCTAGCGCCATCTCGAAATCCCCCTGTTTTCCCCTAGCGCCATCTCGAAATTCCCCTGTTTCCACCTAACACCAACTTGAGATCCCCTTGACCAGCGGTTCTCAACCTGGGGGGCGCGCCCCCCTGGGGAGGCGTAGAAGAATTTCAAGGGAGGCGTAAGTTAAAAAAAAGTAAAATAAAAAGGAAAACTAACTATAATTTACTGTACTCATATTTTGCGGTGACAATGTAACCATAACGTATTTTCGACATAGGAAGACGATAATTGTCGTAATTGTAAAAACACAATAATTGTCGTACGTCTGGGCTTTGAAAGTGACCTGAGGTATGCTTTGTCACAGTTCTACGCAATATTCAAAAACTTGTCAAGGACAAACAGTGCTAGCCCTCTCATTAATGTTGTGAAAGTGACTGGTATTACATGACAACCTCACCTAGATCCATGATTACCTCAAATACATTTGATTTCATATGTTCTAATAATAATATGTTCCAAATTAGGATACGTATAATAATATTAAATTTTGTATACGAAATTATCTAGTCTATATTTTTATTTAATAACAAGCTTCAGTTTCAAATTCCGATTGCACTACTTGTATTGGCCACATATGGTAGTGGTGGTGGTGGGGGAGGCGTGACCTCACATTAGTGTTCAAAGGGGGGCACAGAGCCTGAAAGGTTGAGAACCCCTGCCCTAGACCTTCCTAAAAGAAATTCTGGTTCCAAATAGGCATCCTGTTTGAGAGATAAACTGAAATAAATAGAAAATGCACACTTGCATAATGAAATGGAGGTTTATTTACATTTGACATATGTATAGAACTTATCTAATAAAAAAACGCGTCTCGATTGTACATTACTGTCGATTTTTCTAATTTTAAATTTCGTCGATGTCAGGATAATTATCGAGTATTTCATCAAAGACATCGGCCTGGCTCTCATTTTGTGCTTTACTATTGCCTGCATTAAGTCATACGTATTGACGTTGAACAATTTGAGCATACGGGTGGAAGGAACGAATTTGACACATGAACCGCAGTTCTTTTGTAGAGTAAATCTCACCATCATAATACTTTGAAGTACTTCGAGGGACAACTTATTCCGTAATTTATTTTTAATTTCTTTGTATGTCGGAAAAGCACGTTCGACACTTGGGTTTGAAATTTGTAGTGTTATTAGCGCCATTGAAAATTTAGCGATATTTTCAAATCGCTTTTTTCCCGCAGAATCAATCTTCAAATACTTTTGAATAAAATTCAACAGAATTAGCTACATTTGACCACGATTTATTTTGCAATTGATTCCATTTTGACACTACATCACTTTTATTGCCGTATAAGTGAGTCCGATGGAATTTCATAAAAATGTCATTGAGACTGGGTTACACTTGAGATAATGCAACTTTAAGATGAAGATTGGACATCGTTCTTAGAACAAATAAGTTATCTGGTAATCGTTTTTGAATTTCTGGAGCCAAAGTACACAGAAATTTCTTACATCTCTCTTTGACATCTAATAATTCTTTCTCCTTGATATTTTGTGCAATAGAATGAAACTCAAAGCCAAAATACATCGCTGATGTATGCATTAGATGGGACTGAAAATCGAAATCCGCTAATTCAGAACATTTTTATTTTCTGTCGCCGTTACGCAAAACTGTCACTACTTACTTTATCTTTATAATAATTATATTCGAATGAAATATGCAGAATTTTCGGAAAGACCACAAAAGAGAAATACTGAAAAACACAGTAAAAGTAACACAAAACAGTCGCCACTTGCCACGTGTCATGATTGCCGCGCAAAATGATAAAATTTGTTTATGGTTGTATTTTGACCGCTTATTTAATTTCGTTTTAATGAGAGAAAGTGGCAGTAAACTTGAAATTACTGCCAACCTGATTAAAATTCAACTGAAGAGTTAATTTCTAATTTTTTTTAATGAACTTTAAATCTACGCTCCTAAAACCCCCCATAAAAAAGTCCCCCATAGAGAATTGCCCTAAAAAAAGTCACTTCTAAAAAATGCGCCAAAAAAAATGTACCCCCTAGAAAATACCCCCAAAAATATGTTCCCCCCCTCAAAATGCCTCTAAGAAAATGTGGCCCCTGATAAAATTTGTTTATGGTTGTATTTTGACCGCTTATTTTATTTCGTTTTAATGAGAGAAAGTGGCAGTAAACTTGAAATCAACCTGATTAAAATTCTACTGAAGAGTTAATTTCTAATTTTTTTAATGAACTTTAAATCTACGCTCCTAAAACCCCCCATAAAAAAGTCCCCCATAGAGAATTGCCCTAAAAAAAAGTCACTTCTAAAAAATGCGCCAAAAAAAATGTACCCCCTAGAAAATACCCCTAAAAATATGTCCCCCCCTCAAAATGCCCCTAAGAAAATGTGGCCCCTAAAAACATCCCTTTTCATCTAATTTACCCCCAAATTTAGGTGAAAAACCCCCAAGTTGGCAACACTGTCTCGCCGAAAAATTCACGAAGACTGACTCCACATACAGTTCTTGAACCGGAAATTCAAAGATCGCCACTCTTTTTCTGTTGCCATCGTTTTTATCCAAACTTTGCCCAAAGAATGTCAGTGCGCGCGCATTCATTGAAACACTCTTCGCTTTGAATCGTACGAGCAGGAGAAAAGTTGCGTGCAAACCAGTTCCCGCTAGTTTTAAGTCGATGTTTTCATAACAAACAATAATTGAAAGACTCTCATTGTTAATTTTTAATGATGCAAAAAAAATGAGTTTTTAATATTTTAATTTTGTTACTGTAACCAGTAATTTCCCTCTCGTTTTAATGAAGTTGCTGGTCTTCTTCTCTTTTCTGATAAAATTCGTGTATCAGATTTTTTGAAGCCAAAAAGGCACAAAATCCTTGATCATGTGAACTCAAAAGTGAACTCTTCGGTAAAGAAAATATCTGAAATCACAAGCTTGATTTTCAAATTTTCTTGTTTTGTTGGCAAACATTTTTGCTAACTGTTCCTTGCAAGCTCAGTATAACATTGTTTATTTATTTATATGCGACTAGCTGAATACCCATGTTTCTCTACGGAGTACATTTTAGGATAATTAGAATGAAAAAATAATGAAATTGCTTTTTAGAGAATTTCTTTATAAACAAAGAAATCGTAACGGATATTTTATAAACGAAATAATATAGAAGAAAATATTCAAATTAAATTTAATAGAACATACTAAAGAATATAGAACAGTTAATATAGTACAGTTTAAGGAACATTTCTCTTACTGTATTTCAATAATTTTTTGTCAGTTTATTTCATTGTTATGCACGTGAAGCAAAATTATTTTAAAGTATCACAAAAAGAAAAGAAATCTCGTGATCTGCATTTAACACATTAAATTATAAACATGAATCTTTAAAAATTCACCAAAAATCAGAAATTGGAGGTAAAGATTCGAAAAAGATTACATTTTAAAGGAATTTTTATGATTTTCCTCGTGATGTAAATTTTATAACCCTCACCCTTACATATTATTTTAAATGTAAATTTAAACGAATGTTACAAAAACTGCGTAAAAATTTAATATAAAAAATCTAAGAAGAATTTTTCAAAAATCTTTCTTACTGCATCCCTACACTATAAGAAGAATCACCATGCAAAATTTCAGCCCTTTAGGTCCAGCGGTTTGGTCTGTGCGTTATCTGTCAGTCAGTCAGTCACGGAACTGTTTTATACATACGTAGACAAGTAATTTATTTTCAGTAAATATTCTGGACCCTAGTAGCTTTTCCCAAGTTTTCAGAGGATTTGTAATTTTTATTATTTCTAATTATTAACAATTATGATAAGAAAAATTTAAAATATTGATTTAAACGGCGAGTTATTGTTATATCGGCGAGTAGTGAACTTCATATCACATGTGTAATATTGCCATGTGATACAGTTGGAACCCTGTTGAAGGGATGTGATCTTAATACTCAGTTGAAAGATTTTAGATGTTGAAATAAAGGCCTTGTGAGGGAAGTAATTGAAAATAAAACACTAGCTCTTGTCGTTGAAATCGTTCAGTTGGTAGAATACTGGCTTCGAGAAGTCTTAGAGATCTGTGTTCGATATCTGGCCCCTCTTAGCCGCTTTAATAATACCTCCTCGACCGTCAGACAAAGCAATAAAGGATCCCAGGAAAGCATTTAACAAATAATCACCGGAGGGAAAAAGTTCAGCTTCTTCAAATGACTGAAGAAAAAAAAATTATATGTGCGAGCTAACATCTTCTATCGTTATCTTAAAAAGAAATGGAGGAATGCGTAGGAAAATCATTGAAAATAACATTTTATCGCTTCGCAGAACTAATTTAGCTATCAGACAACTGGCTTAAAGGTATTATTTCTATTCTATTCTGACGCACGTTATTATTACTAACCTTGAGATATCTTTTGTTTAGTTATTTAGAAATGGAGTCATGGGCACAAGCATGCCAACTCTTTCAAATGCCATGTAAACTTTTTTTTAAAAAATCAACCTTTTTTAACATTAACTTCTTTTTAAAATTCATTTCCTCGAACCTTATTATTGGTATGTTATTTCCGATATCTCTATTGTGTTGTTTATTAATGCTATAAAATTCAAATATTAAAATATCAAGTAACTTGTTTAGTGTAAATATAGAACTATTCAGCTTCAGTCTAAAATTATACAATATTTTTAAAATTATCTTCCGATAGTTCCTGTTTTGAGTCTCAAACATTAAACTGCAAAACATGTTTTCGCATCTGTTCCTAAGAAATTGGATCATAAATAAGAAATTCCGGAAATAACTAATAAGATTTCAGGTATGTAAACATCACCAGTTTATCTCATAAATGAACGCATTATCAAAAAGGTGAAAATATTGATAACTCAAAACAAATAACTTCTTGGCCCAAGAAGCCAACTAAATAAATGCTTGCAGGTCAAGAAAACAAACTGACAACTACATTTGAAAAATATCCATTTTCATTCATTAATGCATAAACAGGATATTTTACCTCTGGAGGGTAAGAAATATGTTTTGCGGCCTGATCAAATTCATGCATTTCAAGTCATCTTAAATCAAGAAACAACAAAACTCAAAAACTTTGTTTTCGGGTTGTGTTTAGGTTTGTTCGTGGAAGATCTCTAAACTGCTTGTTAGACGTATTTATTATATATTTTTCATTCTACTGTAGCAAGTTGGAGGAAGCAAATAATGAGCCCAACATCTGTTATATTGTCTTTAGAGCTGCACTGCTCTCAAACTTTTTATTTTTATGGATACAGAACGAGAGCTATTAACGAAAGGCTACTCATAAAACACACAGGTAACATATACTCCTTCCTTGAGAATTCGCAACCGAATACGTTAGGAATTAAAGGATTGAGTATTCCTTCATATTAAAGCGGGAAATATCAAAATTTAGGAAGAAATAAATTATTGTGTAGGGAAATGGGGAAGTAAAACCAAAAAAAGTCAGATTGCAAGTCCCAAATGGAAACTTAATATATCAGCCAAGACCACCAGTTTATTACGCATCATGCTGCTTTTATTCGACACATGTGTATGGAACGTATAGTTGGAAGATATTCCGCATTTTCCCGTTTTAGAAAAAAATATATTTATTTTAAAATTTATTTTTTAACATCAAATTTTTTAAATATCATTTCCTCTGCACCAATTTTTAAATTTATATAATCAAGCTTTCTTTTTATTTTCCATGGATGGTGCTATGACCTGAAACTCAGAGTTTGAATAATTCGAGTTTTTACAAATCCTTTCCAATCCAAAAATAACTGTTCTTTAACCCTTTCAGGGGCAACAATCTCCACTGTTTGCACAGTACACATTCTTTTCTTGATTTTTTCTAACCTTTAAAATCTTAAAAAATTTCCAATTAAAGCTTGTAAAAGGACTTTACTTCTTTAAACGGATAACAGATGGCGAGACTAGCCATTTTTCTGCTCATTTAACTGGAATACATTGAATGCAAGTGAAAGAAGGGCGAGAAAAATAGGGGTCCAAAAATTGACCATTCGCGCTATCCAATGAAAAGGTTTAGATAGTCCTAATAACCAATTCACTTTAAGACCTACCTCCCGAAACCTCGTTTAGATTTACATTCACCAAATATCAGAAATTATCCGTGTAGCCTACAGTCAAAAAGGCTGGAGATTTTACCCCCTAAAACATTCTAAAACATAGAGGAGATATTATAGTTTCAACAGATTAAAGGGTACTGCGTTATTTGGTAATATCTTAATTTCTCAAGGGGTAAAGAAATTTAAAGTACCGATTTCCCTTGTCTAATTTTTATGACACACACACATACATATATTTATGTGTGTGTGTGTATACTTTATTCAAAAAATTTTTCAACTTATTCATAAAACCCTAAAAAAGTTTTATGGGATTTTAGTTAACAATCTTCCGTTTTATATTAAAAATTTTCTAATTTGTGATCATTTACTGTGCTAAGTTTCGAAATGTTTAAAGTTTAGTTGTGTTACCCCAGTTTCCATTGAAGAAGGAAAACTTTATCCCTGTAAGAGGAACAAAAACATTATCTAAAACATCTGTGGGTCAAGACAGGCTAAATACTCTGGCAGTCCTCTCACAGCGAAAAATTATTATCGTCAAAATTCCAAATTTTAATGAAAAGAATCAAGAAAGATTTACACACACAAAAAAAAAAAACAGCGAGCAAATCTCTGTATAAATAAAAGGTAAGGAATTTTTATTTATATGTTTGACGACGATTTTTACGTATTATTGTCATTTACTGCTTAACTAAGGAAATTTATCAAACCCGAATAGGAAAGGTTGATTTTCAATTTATGGTTACTACCCTGCAATTCAGGGGTGAAATTAACCTGACAGTGGCAACATGTAATTGGGATTTGAACTCCTAAATATCTCTTTCTTTCATTTATAAGGAGAGTAAAAACTTAGCATTATTTAGTGCAGCTTTAATAATTTATCCATGTTCTTATTACTTGGGAAATCTATTTAGTATTTTAAGACCCTCCACATAAAAGTGTCGCTGGTGGTTGTCTTTTAGAGAAAATATTATCCGCAATTAGATTGTAAAAGAACTCGGAATTTTAATATTTACAGCGGCAGATTCCTATCCACAGGAACCTTACAATACATTTACTAAAATTTAAATTTAAAGAAGCTATCAACACTTTACATTACGTTTTGAGATGAAAACAACTTGGAATATTTTACAATTGTACAGCATTCTTTTATCAATGTATAAGGAGCAAAAGAAACGAAACAACTGATAAAAATGCATAATTTATTCTAATCAGATTTATATTAACACAGAACCTTCAGACAAATTATACAGTAAAGTAGAAAACACATTTGCACCAGAATAGAACTCAGCAAAGTATATTTAATGACCATTTTTGCATTCCTGAAAATAAAATTAACTTAAATTAAAACTTGCTCATGAAAAGGCATTTTTAGCATGTAACAAAAAACATAAAACTTAAAAAGTTTACTAAGCAATAGACGATTAAGTTTTACGGTCTTTTTCTCTCTCACACGTCCACAAGGGCTCGTCAAGATTGACTCATTTTGCATCAGTGTCGTTAAATGCCATGATTATAATTTGAGTACTTTTATAAATCAAAACAAACGAAATCCTTCTAGAAATAAAAGTAATACTTCCTAACTAACCCTTTCGTAATTTCCCAAATTTTGTCCGCATCGATGTTTAAATACTTGGGTACCCACCAACTTGCTATCGAGAGTAAAAAACAGAATTTTAAATTTTTAGTAATGATCCGCTTAACTGAAAGCGCTTTACGATAATAAATACAGTTTAAAAATTGTACAACAGTAATATTAAATTAATACTAGTTGATACCTGTCAAAACTTGACGGCTGGATAGTAAATAAATGTACCCTGCCTTAAGTATTATAAATACAGTGCGAAACAGCGCGAAGTAAACAATTTCAGTTATGTTTAATTATATATCTTACAAACATAAATATAAAAATGGCAGAGAGAGAGAGAGCTAGAGAGATTCCTCGGAATAAACAAATTAACGTGCTTAGTATGTATTTAAAGCCAGATTTAAATATGTCTCTGAGAATGCGCAGAAACAAATTAATATGTTCATGCGGCCTCCTGCTTAGTGTGTATCTAACGCCAGATTTAAACATGTCACTGAGCATGCGCAGAAAGCAATTTTTAATTATAAATTATCGCTAGTTAATAGAAATTGAGGTTACAAAAACCAAATTTGAGACATCTATAGATTAAAATCTTTTGTTTAAGACAAAAAGGAAGTAAATTGATGGAGTAGTTTTCTCTCATGGACTGTCCAAAGAATCGGCGTAGCAACTTAAATATATAGATTTTTCTTTCTCGGAAAGTGATTTTAATTGTAATGAATTATAGAGCTGAATTTTTTTTACTTGTGATTGTAGTCGCTTAGGCTGGAGATTAGGGTTTCTAAATTAAAAAGTTACATGCGGATTACTTAGTATCTTCTGTTATTGCATTTTAAAAACAAAATTATATCTGGAGGTTGTGAACCATTGTAACATAATCCAATAATTCATTTTACGACCTACAGTATATTAAAATGACAACCTTCGGATACTTTTTGTTAGTCTTGCATCTACAGGTATGTCATCGTACAACCTAACAGGCTCTACAATGGTTAAAATACTCGGAGTCTGCGTTGAAACTGCAACGCTGGAACTTACTATTCGTTTTCAGTAACACTATAAATTACGGTTAGTTGGATGGATTCTGTATACATTTTCTGTTCGAACGCAAAACAGATCGGGACTTTAAAGGTCAAGCTGATTCCAAACGACTACAAAAAATAAATAAATCTATATTAATAAAGGAATAGCGGGGGATGTCGAGATCACGTGAGCGTAACGCAATGGCCGACAATCGGTGTATTTTTTTTCTCATGAAAGTACATAAATGTTACATATTTGGAAAGAGCTTTGAAAAATGATAATTTTTTCTGCTTACACGTATTCTGTCAATTCAATAGTTTTAAAGATATTTTAATTCTAAAATCGCTCACTGCTGAGAAATCAAATCATCTGGTGCAGTGGTGCTGCCATCTGTCGGCAGCGACGGGAATGAAAATTGAAAGGAATTTATTCACTTGAATTTAATACATTTGTAGGCCTTTTTTTTCTTTTGTGGGGCCCGAAGTACATAAATATGTTACACGGATGGCTTGAGCGTAGCTAGGCGAAGCCCGAGACTAGACGAGCCTAGGGTGCTTTTACTTATTTACTAGCCGGGCGAAACCCGGCTAGTAAATAAATACAAGCACCCTTGCCATAACAGCTGAATTCAATCCCGAAGACTCGAACGAAGCCCAACACCTTAGCCATTAATCTAGTGCCTACTTGCTGTCAAATTTTGAGTTTTGATATTAAAACCCTGGATCTTCATCGTATACCGACTGACATGAGAGTGCTCCGGTATATACATTTGAATAATTAAATATTTATAAATCTTTTACGTGCAAACAAAATCTAAATTGTGCCAGTGTATACCGAGGTCATTTCACAAATACAATCATGACTTTTTGCTTAAACATGAACAGTGGCGGATTTAGAAATTTACGGTCCTAAGCCAAATCTCTTTTGGGGCCTCCTCCCTCAGATTCCTTAGAGGGCAACAACTTTTTACCATCTATGCCAGGGGTCGGCAAACTACGGTCCGCGGGAGGATATTCCTTTTTACATGAAAAATAAATCCGAATTATGCGCTATTATGCAACGGCCGACAGTTGAGTTGAAAAGTTGTGAATAATGACCGCGAGTGGCGCTACTATCGTATTCTCTCGTTTGTCGTTTTTAAAAGCACTCCCAACAGAAATTTTAATTTATTTAATAATAATGTTTTTTAATATGTGGATGTAAATCTTTTATTCTTTTTTTTGTAAGTGTTATTAAAATGGGTATAAATATTATGTAAAAGTATCACTTCACAATAAAAAAAATGAACCTTTTTTTTGCTGTATGAGAAAATTACCCATTCATATCTTCCTGTTTGCTACTTGGCCCGCCGATCCTAAAGTTTTTACACTCTGGCCCTTTCTAAAAAAAGTTTGCCGACCCCTGATCTATGGTATAACCCATTAATCATCTAAATTTACCGTTTAGCCGAAAACATTTGTTGTTGAAGTGTAACCCAATTATATTTGTCTTTTATTTTAAAACAATGTACATATAGATTAAGTAAGGCGCATTGAAGCCATTGCCTTCCCTACTATCATTGACTTTCTTTGTTAAATTTAATTTACAAACTAACAATTCGTTGGCTCAAGCTTCGCTTTGTTATGTTACAAATTAAATTCATAATAAATATCACTTTATTATTTTTTAAAGCAAATTTCACTATTTCTATTTTAAAACAAAGTCAAGCGGTTTTTTTCTTTTGTTAAATGTATTTTAGATAAATAAGTTAAGAAAATTACAAGGGAAATGCTATTTTGCTATTCCCGGGCAGCCCCAGCCTAGTTGGCCAAGTCCTAAATTCTCCACTGGTTCTGAAAATTTTTTGGTTTCTCTACTCTTGTTCAGACTGAATCTTTGAAAAAAATCTTACCTTCATTTTTTCGATGTCTTCTTCGGACATCTATGAGTGAAAGGGAACGAATATTAATATTATTAAAAATACATTTGAATATAAAAATATAAAAGTGCATTTATAATTCATTCGTAAACAAATATATTGAATATTATTAAAATATTTTGAAAGGAACATTTTTGAAAGAATAAAAAAAAAATCCTCTTTCTAGAACACTATTGACTAGTGTATAGGGATATGTAAAACAAGATTATTGAAGAAACAATTGAAAATTAAATAATATATTTAACAAATAAAATTTTTAGTAAGTATAATTGCAACCAATTATTACATATAATTAAGTTATATTTTTTTAATTATTTATTAATTCATTTATAGTTACTTATTAATGTTAAAGAGAAGTTCAGACATTGTGTAAGGTTTTTAAGAGTTGTTCATTTATGGGTTATCTAACTAAGAATTACTTTGGTTAAATACTTAGGTTTTGATTTTATGACTCCAACATAAAGTATTTTCGTTGACATATAATTCAAAGAAATTAAAAAAATATTTTAAATAAAATTCAAAGGGGAAAAACTTGAAAAAAAAAAGAACAACAACTGAGAGAGACAAACTGTTTGTTTGAAATTATGTTTTGCATCGCGTTAGAGAAAACAGAGCAATTCTAGCTCTTCGAAATAAGTGCACTTTAGATTGATCAGTTCAATTTAGACGGAGGTAGTTAGTTCCCAGTATGATTTTAAAGAGAATTAATGAAAAAAAAATTGTAAAGATGAAATTTTGCTTATATACATTCTGAAGCATTTTGTTTAAATTTTATTATTTTGGTTGTGTTAAGAAACATTTGATTAAAGCCATTTCCGTTTGCAGGGCCTTTTTATAGCATGGGCAAATCGGGACTTTGCCCAGGGCCCCCTGATGTGAGGGGGCCCCAAATCTGCTCTCATTAATGTGCAAAATCTCTTTAACGATGTTTCTCAACACTAAAATAGATTGGGTGCCAAATAAGTGAAAGTTTTTAATTTCGCTTTCTGTTTCAGGGAAAATGTTAAACTATCAGGTTGTATCAGACATACAGCAGAAGGTGAAAGGCATTTTCAATTTGATGTGAAACATGTTTATGAATGCTTAATCTTATCATCCATAAACTGTAATAGCAAATATAGGACTCGCCTGCAGGGTTGTTTGGTTTCAATCATTATTTGAATCAAAATTTAAATCAAACGATTTTTTAAATAGTGATTTTTAACAACTTTTCCTCACATGCTTATGTATGCACCTAGTACTTCTAATAGTATAGTTAAGGGATAGTTCTTTTTTTTATAAATGTTCGTAAGGGGGGGCCCAAATAGCATCTGCCGAGGGTTCATAATCGGGCCCTGTCCGTTTGCCATCCAAGAAATTAATTGTTTGAGATTTCTATGATAGCATTTGATTTTTTAACTTCTATTTTGAATTTACAACAATAGATGGCACCACTTTCTGATTCATATTGCTTTTGGTAAAAAGTAAAAGTGTTTCAATCCTTATTTATAAAATCGTTTTTATCATAAAGATCAAGTGAAGAAAAACTTAAAATTCAATTTTCTAACGCCTCACAAAAGAGTACCAATGTGAATAGAATAAATTATTCCAATAAAAGACATTCAATCATCTTCCCGCTTTTGTTCTCTTTCAATAAAAACGATTTTTTACAATCAAAGCATATTTTGAGCACATTTTTATCAAGAAACAAAATTTATCGCAGAAAACTAACATCAAAAGATAATGTATAGAAAGATAATAAAGAAATTTGCTTAAAAATCTAGAGAAACAATTTTGAATGAATATACAGTTTTGAAATTTTATAGTTTTACTAGTAATAAACAAATTGAATGTTAGAAAATTCTCAATTTATGAAACATTCAAACGAGGTGATCTCTAAAAAAAACCATGTCACTAAAAAAATGCGGTGTTTAAAGACCTTCCTTTTATTAGACATGCACGTTATTATTATCGTTATAACTTTTATCATTATCATTATTATTATTATATTTTTATTATTATGTTACTACTTTTATTATTTAGACTTTGGGAACATCTGAAATTTTTCCACTTACACAGAACTTTTGTTAGAGCCCATTTGCCTGCTTTAAAAGATATCGAGGCCAATATATATATATAATATATATATATATATATATATATATATATATATATATATATATATATATATATATATATATATATATATATATATATATATATATATATATATATATATATATATATATATATATCATTTATCTAAAGTTTGTATTTGTTGTTTTTCTTCACCACGTTGTGTATATATACATATATATATATATATATATATATATAGTCATATAAAATAAATTAATTTTAAAAAAAATTTCTTTATAAGTTCATTATAATTTATAATGTTTAAACAGTATCAAGTTACTTAGCTATCTAAAGATATTTCCATAACTTTACTGACAGTGCAGTAGAAAACTATTCCCTGGCTCCCTCTGTTGCAATGGCTTTCAAACGGTGAAATTTGCTTAGTATTTCTTTAAAGACAAATATATATATATATATATATATATATATATATATATATATATATATATAAACTTTATAACTCGAAACAAAAATAAGATATTTTCGAACAATAATTGTTAGATAATTCTGTTAACAATAAATTAAAGGAATAATTAATTTTGTGAAGAAAGAGAGGTATCGAAATTTTAGTTAAAAGGCAATCAACAACAATTAATCAACAATTAGCAATTGAATAGAAAATTAAATAGCAATTTGATCAACAGCAAATGCTTACTTTAAGTTCATCTTTCTTTGCTTTCAACTCGTCGCACAGCTGAAAAAGCAAACAAAATAATGAGACATTAGTTGTAAATGACAGAAACTCTTCGAAGCAGCAAACACCGATGGCTCCATAACATTCGCAGGCTTATTTTCGTATTCATATATATATATATATATATATATATATATATATATATATATATATATATATATATATATATATATATATATATATATATATATATATATATATATATATATATATATATACACACACATACAGTAGAACATACTAGATCTTTTCCCAAAATATAAGAGGAAATTTTATGTAGAAGATTTTGCAATTTACATGTCGACTTCTTTTCATATCAAAGAAAATGAAACTTTCTAAAAAGTTTTAGAAATCTGATGTTTGACTAACCTTGTTTTGGGGTTTTCTGTGCACACCCTGGCTTTTATTAGTTTGAATCATCGACATACCAGTGTAAATACACTTTATATACTTTCCTTAGCCATTAATAATGCAGAAAATATATCTAAATTTTGGATTAAATATTTCTGTCAATGTGGAAATACTCATTATAATTTACTATCTTCTTGTAAATCCCTTTCTTATTAATATATTTTCTTATGAAGAAGGTCACAAAATTGTCGAGATAAAGGGTTCTAAAAAATTTAACTCCCGTTTTAAAAAAAGGAAATTTAAAGGAAAAGAAGTTTTAACTCGAAGGCTCTCTAGAAGCGATAGCCTTAGATACATTCATAAAGCTTTCTAAATAAATTCTGTTTTCTCAAAACCTTGTTAAGCGCAGATACCTTTCCTTTTAAATAAATAATTCCGTTCATTCAGTAATAAATAATACGAACGCATTGAATTATCAAGTTTAATTAATATAATTATAATTAACTAAATAACCAAAATATATCTTTATTTCGGTTCAATATGGAAATAATCTTAATTCATTGTAAACTTCGAATAGTGGAGAATTCCGCGGGTCATAGGTATTGTAGTTTTGCTTGACCCTACATTGATAAAGGTTCTGCCGCAATCTTTATGCTGTACCCTGTGGTTATTACCCTGTGGTTATGTCCAAGCAACATGACACAAGAATATTAGAGGACATCCTGCTTCTCTTTTTGGTACGCATGATGTACTGATTAGAGGAAACGTTCTCATAAGGTTATCTTAACTACCGATGTGAAAGAAACACTTAAAAATCGATGAGCTGTTAGTGTACAGACATTTACCTCTTGATTGATTCTTTATTTTACATGTAAGGTTTAGAAAAATGCCCATTTTTCAATGCACTTTTAGAATTGCCATGTGATTTTACACCAAAATTCCTTTAATAATGCAATTTATCTTAAAAAATAAAGTAGACAAATTTGCCTGTGATTGCATTTTAATGTGGACAAATTTGCATAAAAGTAGATTACTCTTTTAAGCAAATACGATTTTTGCGTCTACTTTAATGCGTATACTTCTGTCGGCAAAGATGTTTCGTGTAAAACTTGCTGGAATTTATTCATTCGTTTTCATTGATTATGAATGCAGCTGTATTCACAATATATGAGTGAGTAAAAAAACATGAATTTCTTTTCGAGTTGAGAGTTTCTAAAATTTGCTCCAAAAATACCTTTGTAATATACTCTCTCGAATAGCACTTTTAGCATAGCGATAAATTTCAGAAACTGTATGGTCAATTAGAATGTTGCCAAAGCTAATATAAATTTCAATTATGTAGGAGGAATTAACATTTTCCATATTTATTGTTGACATTCCTGAAACGGAAATCATGGTGGTGCTTTCCCGATATCAGCTACCGTAAAAACACTTGCAGAAGAAATGTGAACCTTCCATTGATCAACTTCGGAACTAGACATTTCATCAAAGGATTCTGAGTATTTTGAAGAACTATCAAAATTCTTCACTGAAATTTCTGAGTCATAATCATAATCGTAATCCTGGCGTTTTATTTGTGGGTGAAAAATAAAACTGATAGTTTCAATGATTTTTTAAAAAAAATCCTCCCAAAACCAGCAAAACTGAGTAAAATTTGTATGAAACTAATATAACTTATACAAATTTAAAAGAACAGAATAGCATAATCTCTTGAAGAATTGCAAAATAAAAAACCATGTGCTAAAAGAATAATTTTAGTCCCACAGCAAAAACTCGTCACGCAACTTCAAAGAGCCCCCCCCCCCCCTAAGAAAAAACAACAGGAGACAGCTTTAT
Organism: Dolomedes plantarius; assembly: GCA_907164885.2. Lineage (NCBI taxonomy): Eukaryota > Metazoa > Arthropoda > Arachnida > Araneae > Dolomedidae > Dolomedes > Dolomedes plantarius. The sequence goes on from OU015492.1 coordinate 156,738,704, forward strand.
TCACCTAAAGTAAAAAAAATATTAATTAAAGCATACTGAACAGCATACGATATTATACGAGCAAAAGCTCGTGATTAGAGGAGCCCGTATTTGGTACGGGCCAATCAAACCACATGTAACTTGTCGGTCCGTGTCACATAAGGGCATATATCTATGCACTGCTGGCCGTTAAAAATTGCACCACCATGAAGGATGATACAAACGCCAAATTCGCATGAAATGAAGAAGATGCTAGGATATGAAAATGCTAGCATTTAAGCGGAATCTAACAACACAGGAGGAAGAAACGGTATCTCAAATTCTATATAAAAGGAAAGTTACGTCGTGGGCTTCTCAGTCGAAAATCGCATTTGAATGTTGGTTGGTTGTGAGAAGATCGTGTAATGCCCCGTATAAGGAGAAACGGCTACCAGCATATGTCGGAAATCGATAGCGGTAGAATCGTGGCCTATCAAGAGTGCGGTTTATCGTTCCGCAATATTGCTACTCGCATTGGTCGGAATGCAACGACTGTCATGCGAATATAGAATCCTTGGGTTCAAGAGGGTCATACTAAACGCCGTGTGGGATCTCAACGGCCTCCCGCCACTAACGCCCAAGAGGACAGACATGTTGTCAGGGCGGTCTTGCAAGATCGTACAGCCACATCACGGACCTTGAGTCAGGAAATGGGCATGTTTGCAGCACAAGTATCCGTACGGACAGTGCGACGACGTCTGGAGCAGCACGGCCTGTCTGCATGGCGACCGTTATTGCGGCTTCCCTTGACACTGCAGCATAGAGACGCTCGGCGACAATGGTGTGTCCAACGACAAAACTGGATACAGGAGTGGCACCACGTCATCTTTCCAGACGAGTTATCTGTTCTGCGTGCTGCATCATGATGAACGTATCCTTGTCTGGAGGCATCGAGAAGAACGCATGTGGCCTGCTTAAATTCGATATCCTTTATAGGCCCTGCACCTGGTGCGAAGATATGGGCAGCCATTTGGTACACGACACGAACACCTCTTGTTCGCGTCGTCGGTAATCTGAACAGCGAGTATTACATTTCTCAGATCTTAAGGTCCGGTGGCCGTTCCCTATCTTCAGGGCCTCTAAAACGTCATATTTCAACAAGATAACGCAAGACCGCATGTTGCCCGTCGTGTCCTGAGCTACTTCGACACAGAGGGTGCTCGACTGTTGCCCTGTCCAGAACGTTCTACATATCTCTCACCTACTGTAAACAACTGGTCATGGGTTGCTGAGAGGCTGGGCCGCCACCGCTCTCCAGCCACTATGATTGATGAAGTGTGGCATAGACTTGAAGCAGCATGGAATGACTTGCCCGTATTTGTCATCCAAGCCCAGTTCGATTCGATGCCTAACCGGGTTAGAACCGTTTTAGCTGCCAGAGGTGGCAGCTCTGTGTGCTGATTTCGGACCCTACATACCCTCAAATTTCCCACATATTTAATCATGTTTTCTTCCTACTATGGAGTATATGTACAATAAGTAAAGTTTTGTGATTTGCTTTCCTTCCTGGTGGCAAGGAAATCGCTGTTACAATTTTAATGGCCAGAAGTGTACATTCATATCATAAAGTTTCAAGTGGTGCTAAAACCATTAATGCGTAAATTATATATAAAATTTTAAAGAGTTTACAGAGTTATATGAATATTACCTCTTTGATCACATTTTCGTCCTTACACAATACATCCATTGCTCCTGCCATATCAGTTTTATCTGTTTTCTTATAAATCACGTCTTTTATCTGAAAAAAAAGAACAAGGTATCTGAAATAAACTGTATTTTTAAATTAAAAATATTGGTCTCGGCAATTTAATTAAGAAGTTAATTAGTTGTTAATTAGTTTTTCACTTAATTATTATATCTTATTATAATTTGAATTTCTGCGATTCAATTTAATGCTACGCCAAAATGAATTGCAGTTAAAGGTATGCGTTTCCAGTTTCACCGAAAAGCAATAATATTTACAGAACCTTGTCCCAACCATAACATAAAGATGCATACACATACGCATATACGGCTATTTATTAATCCGTAGTGATAGAGCCATTATTTTAAAAAGAACGAAGTAGAATAAGAAAAATATAATATTTCTCGTCAGGAAAATTTCTTGGGACATTCAGCTTTAGCTTCACTTACTCATATAATAGGAAATGATATCAAGATATAAGATTAAAGGAAACATCTGTTAAATGTATGTATGTATGTATGTATGTATATATATATATATATATATATATATATATATATATATATATATATATATATATATATATATATATATATATATATATATATATATATATATATATATATATATATAGAGAGAGAGAGAGAGAGAGAGAGAGAGATGTACATAGAACGTGATCAGCAGGTGGTATAGTTTTGTAATTTTCAGGTGCTCATTTCCAAAATTATGTTTAAAAAAGCACCTGCCTGATGAGTGTCTCGGGCCGCACAGGAAAGCATGGTGCGCCGTAGTTTGAAGATCCCTGATCTAGAGTATGCTCTACATAAACTAACAGTTGTTTTTCGGAGGAAATATAATGATATAGTGCCGATATTTATAAATTTCGGCTGGGTCTCTTGATTCCATTGATATGGAATAATAGTATTGAGTATCATGTGAACAACACCGAAGACAATTTTTGCATCCAACACTGTTCCAGCATTACTGGAACTGACTTATCTGTGAGGGAAAAGACCTATACGTGAACTTTCCCGACACCCTAAACTTCACAAAGTTAATGATTCCATGACACTTTCAAGAAATGCATTTAAGAGGAACAGGAACATCGACGTAAGGTTGCTGTGTACTAACCCTATTGGATTCGCTCACCTCAATGTTAACGTATGGAGAAATTTTGTCTAATACGTACAGCTACATAAATGATGATACTCCAATAAAAATAGTACTTTCAGATATCCTGAACTTTTCTGCACCTTGCATCATGATTCATTGTTTAAATTTCGTCCACCAAAGGAATTTAGGGGCGTTTAAAACACCCTATACCAGAATTTCTCCCCCCGAATAATTTAAATTTTAAAATATTATTAGCATTTTTAAAAAATATAATAAACGTCCCAAGGTGTAAAATTTCTTTCTCTATTATGGAGTACAATTAAAAAAAATCCTTAAATCCAAGTCTGTAATCCTTGGACAAATGTTCTCCGTAGGTTATCACTAAAGCGAGCAAATTCAATAGGGTTAGTACACAGAAATACTAATGCCAGACACCTGTGAGTCAACAGGTCTGTGCTCTTTTGGAAGATTAAATGAAAAATTCTTTAACACTAGAGGTTTAAAAATAAATTTTTTAAATAGCTTTTTTTAGGTCCCATACCGTATTTTATAAATTACAGGGACCATCTATGGTTTTACTTTAAAAACAACATTTCATCTAAGAATACTTTCTGTAGGAATTCTAAGTGAATAACACCAAAGTACTTTAGATGGAAAACTGTTACGGGTGAAAGTTGAGGTCGGGGCTGTAGTTCATCTATAAGGTGTACCTCGGAAATTAGATCCGGACTTTGTAAGCGACAATTTATTGTTTTAACTCCATTTTATATTTTAGGTCCAATACCGCATTTTATAAATTACAGGGACCATCTTTGGTTTTACTTTAAATACAACATTTAATCTAAGAATACTTTCTGTAGGAATCCTAAGTGAATAACACCACTGTACTTTAGATGGATAACTGTTACGGGCGAAAGTCGAGGTCGAGGCTGTAGTTCATCTATAAGGTGTACCTCGGAAATAAGATCTGGACTTTCTGGGAGACAATTTATCGTTTTAACTGAATTTTATATTTTAGGTCCCATACCGCATTTTATAAATTATAGGGACCATCTTGGTTTAACTTTAAAAACAACATTTCATCGAAGAATACTTTCTGTAGGAATTCTAAGTGAATAACACCACTCTACTTTAAATGGAGAACTGTTACGGGCGAAAGTCGAGGTCGGAGCTGTAGTTCATCTATGAGGTGTACCTCGGAAATAAGATCTGGACTTTCTGGGCGACAATTTATCGTTTCAACCCAATTTTATATTTTAGGTCCCATACCGCGTTTTATAAATTACAGGGACCATTTTTGGTTTTACTTTAAAAGCAACATTTCATCTAAGAATACTTTGTGTAGGAATTCTAAGTGAATAACACCACTGTATTTTAGATGGAGAACTGTTAGGGGGGAAAGTCGAGGTCGGGGATGTAGTTCATCTATGAGGAAATTAGATTCGGACTTTGTGAGGGACAATTTATCGTTTTAAATCCATTTTATATACATCTTTACATATGTTTAGGAAACGAAGTTAATGTTTAAAAATTCATGAACATTGCGATCCAAAGAAACGTGAGGTTCAGAGGAATATTTTCAAGATATTATCTTTCTCCTCTTAAATGCATTATTTCTTTCCAAAAGAAAAATAAAATCCCATGAGGATGAATAAATATTCTTTCCCGACAGGAATTCTTTGAACAATCTTGAGCTAATTATATGATAGTTGTTGATAAAAAAATAAAATTTCCCTGATGATGACGACATTCTAAAATTTCATGTAATGTGAGAGAAAAACGGGTTAACCACTATTCACTTACTGATAGGGAAATTGGTATAACTTAACGAGAAATTTCAATTTTTCTATGTTCATTCTGCAAAGTTCTACTATCGGAATGATTACAGTTGGTTAAAATTGAATAGAATATCAAGATTATTAAATATCAAATTATTGTAGTAGTCTAAAAAGGCCTTAATTATCTAGCCTTTTTGAGTTTGAATCTTGCTTCAAGTTTCGATTAATTTCTAGGTAATTTAATAATGACTGTGGTGAAATCCAATAGAATTCTTTCGGCAGTAGCTATAAATAACAGACTAAATTTTCATTCAGTTTGGTTCGTTTTATTATGCGGATAGATTCTTCGAAAGAAACGTTTTAAGAGGAAATTAGATATTTTATCATGTGTTACCAGATATTTTTAAGATATTCGACGGTGGATACATATTAAAAGGGTAAAAACAACTTACACCTTCTGAAAACATCTCAGAGCATTTTAAGTAATGATTCTTACTCTCCTGAGAGGCGTCTTTACCTAGAAGCGAAAGAATACAAATGCTTGTTTAAGAACATATTATATAAATGATTTTAAAAAAACTTTTAATTAAATAAAAAACGTGCAATCTGAGTTTCATCTTTGAAACTTGTTACGTAATAATTTTTTCCTGAATATATACGTGTGACACTGGACGCATTCAACACAAATTTAGAGGAAATTGGAAGGTGAAAATTCAGTACAAAACAACGAATAACTGTAGTACCTTGCCGTTTTTGAAATTTCCAATTTACATGTTTAGTTTTCAAACCTGAATTCATCTTGTATTTAAATGAATAATATATATGACATATTCACTGGCATTTGTGACAACGTATGTTTAAAGACACTTCACTTCGGTTTCGATCGTCGACTCTTGCAACTCCAACGAACTGTTTACAGCATTTGCACGAGTAAAGGCTTGTAATCAACTGATTTTTTTATATACAGAATGTCCGGGCTAAAACTATCCAAAAGTTATGGCTTGTTTTTACGGAAATACCCATTAGAAATTTTAAAAATATTTAAAAAGAAAGAACATCTCACCAAGTTTTAATATCAATAGATTTCGATATAAGCACCTTTTGTAGCACGATAAACGTCTAAACGTCTAATCCAGTTCTCTCCAATGTTTCATAGCATATCAGGAGTTATTACACGAATTGCTTGAATGATACGCTTCTTCAACTCAACCACAATTTCAATTTTTTGTTTATACACAACGGATTTAATGAAATCCCAAGCAAAAATGTCTAATGGAGTCAAATTCGGACATCTTGGCGGCCACGTAATTGGGCCCCCTCTTCCGAAACACGATCAAGAGTGTCATCTGTCACAAAAACTATAGAATGCTTGCCAGTTTGAGATACCAAGGTTCCCATCTCCCTTGAAGTTCTATCCCATTGACGGATGGATTTTGATGTCGGAGGATCGACATTCCACTCTGTTCGCACACGTCGCTGAATACGCGTCACTGATTTAAATTCCATTAACCAAAGCACGAACTGCACCTTCTGCTGTGGCGTCCACTTCTTTACACTAATGAAACTCATGGAACAGGATTTTCGCCTTATATATATATATATATATATATATATATATATATATATATATATATATATATATAAGTAATTGTTTAAGCTCTCATGTTTGCGATGTGAACAATTACATTATTAAATTTTTGTTCCTTCGAATCGGCTGTGTCCAACGGTACATCTCGACAAAAAACCTACGCAAAGCCTAATACAGCTATCAAATGAGTACGCAATCAGTGAAAGGCCCAGAGCATGTTTGTAAATGATGCCAGCAGTGATTGTCTGCATCATTTACCTTGCACTGAGCTACTTAATGAGCTGAGAGACAAAAAATTATTATTTCTTAACTGCACAAATTTTATAATTATTTTAAGTTAAATGGGTTTTTATATATCGGTTTATTTTATTCATAAAAAATTGGAACAATTTGAAATTGTGTTGAAAAAAAATTCATGTTTAATTTTTTATATATCTGCCGAACCTATAAATCTGCATTTATTTTGCACTTTGCTAAATACGAAAGATTTTTGAAAATTTATCTTTAAGGATATAGGAAACTGTTTTTTATATAATTTTTTTAATTTCTTTAAAAAATAAAGTTGAAATTTTTATATAATTTTTTCTCTCACGGAAAATATTTCCAGATTTTTTGCTTGAAATCTAATATGAGAATAAAGGAGTGCACTAGAATATTTAATATAGATTCCTTGCTAGGAATTTTAAATATATATCCTTTTAAATATAACACGTCATGAAAAATATCATCCGAGATAAATGCACTTAATGTAGAGATGTTTTACAGGGTACGCATAAACAGAACAACATAGTAAGTGTCTCACATTGAAATGGAAATGATGAAAATATATTTGTGGTATGTTTTAATACAAAAAGATAAAAAATGTGCATTTTTACGTTTTGGCGACTAGACAATCTTAAACAAGATGATATGGAGAGTGGCCAAATAAATTATTCGCTTGTGCCGAACAGTAGAGAGTTTGTAGACGCTAAGTTGTTCGAAAGAAATTCGGTTGAATTTCTCCTGAATGAGGAATCAATTTGTAACTAAGACCGGATTATGTCAAAAGTCAGGAAGAAAGTTATCGACAGGTAGTGATCGGATGAATGTTTCTTAGTTGAAGAGGATTTCATTTAACTAGCCGCTGCGCGACCAGCATGGTCGCTTTTAGTTTTATATTTTCTTTTGCAAAACAACTCAACTGAAAGAAACATATGTAAGGAATGTTAGTATTACCTGTCATCATAAATATACGTTGTTAAGTGGTAGTGAAATCTCAGCCAAAAAATTTATAATCATTGCAAAATTCTCTATAAGGCTGATTCTAAAACATCGTGATTAAAAAATATGAATTTACATTACTTCAGAACAGAGTTAAAGATAAGACTGAGAAACCCAACAACAAAGATTTTAAAAATTACATTCCTCTTTGTATGTAATATTTTTCAAACATAAAATACTTACACTTTATCATTACATCAAATAAGAAATTGTTAGAGACAATTTTTTCACTAAAAAAGGAGTAAATGTTCAGCAAGTACTAAAATATAGTTTGGATTACATCACTCTCTATATGTACTATTGTTCACAATTCAGATATCTACACTTAATCAAACCAAATAAAAAATTGTTGGGAAAATTTCTTCACTTATAAAATGGAGTAAAAATTCAGCAAGTACTATTAAAAAATGTGTAGACAATTAACTCTTACTTATTATTAAGATATTATAATGCAATTATTAATATTTTACTATGATATTCCTCAAACTTCTTGATATACACAGTTGAGTATTTCAGAAATAGGAGATATTACAGTGACAGAATCAAAAGAATGGACTCTAGATAAACCTGCATACAACTGTCCATGACTAAACACTGGATTTGATAGGTCTAAACATATTTTGTCAAAAGTTTGTCCTCTTCCATACATTTAGAAAAACCGATGGAACAAAAGAATAAATTATCTCATGAATAAATTAAAATTATTCACGTGTAAAATACAGCAATTACCAAGTGTAAAATTCAGCAATTAAAATACATCAATTTAAAATGTGTAAAATACAGCATTGTACCAAATTACGTGCTATCGTCGAACCACTACACACACGCGGTTGACCGCTAATGTTTACATCTGGTAGTTGCAGCCGTTGCCATTCGGAGTGTAGAAATATCGCTATTTTTGTGTCGCATACCTACGCGTTTTATATATATAGATGGCCTGATCTCCTCGTAGGGATCCTGAGTTGTAGCAGATGGATATTTTAATTTACTAAGTAAACCTTCGGCCGCTCGAGTAGTCAAAAAGTTTAACCATCTAGGTTTTATTTTAAAATTTATAAAATAATGTTTTATTTTAGGGCTAATTTGAATCAATCTGAAAAATAGGTTATCCGGGGATCCATTTTCAACACGTTCCACAAATCAAATTAATAAATCTTGATTGATTTCCGCGAAAGAATTTTAATAAAATAAAAATACTCATGTGAATATATCTAGTTATAAATTTCATAATTCTATATCGTAAAATAAAATGCTTCAAACATAACAATCCAGTGACAATCTTCTAACAAAAGGTACTAAAAATCCGCCTTAGATGACCAACAGTTTTGTTTTTGGGGTGTTTTGCACTTAGTTGGGTTCTATAGATGCTGTCGACGAATTTTGACACATTTGAGGTCAGCGGAATAAATATGGATGTTATAGGGTTCAGGTTAGTTATAACGTTTTATCCGTTAAAATATTTCTTAAATCTTAAAAATTCGATGTTATATACTCTATAAAGGCAAGCTGTTGTTGTTACATATGGCTTTATTCCGGAAATTAATCCATACAGAATAAAGGAAAGTAAACATAAATTTGCACCGATTTTCGACCTTTGACAAAACTGTGTAATTAACTGCAAAATGTAAGTCACAATGGGATAATTAAGTATTAAGCGACTCGGTTAGATAGTAATGAAAAGAGACAGAGGGCTACTTATACATGAAATTAGATAAATGTATACCTTCGACATAAAGGCAGAAAATAACCGCTGTTCAGATGAAAAATAATTTGCGAGTGAAAAATTATTTGTTTAATTTAAGCATTTTATTAAATTAATTGTGACTTATACCAGTTTGTTTGATAAATTCCATAATGACTGTGCTTTGACACGGAGCGTGTTTTGACATGTTTTATACTTTCAATTTCCAACCACAGAACCACTGGACCTAACCCTGTAGGCAGTTAGGAGAAATGAAATGCATTTTTACAACATAATACAACAGACTATGAGTCAAACAATCTACTTCCCTTTTTTAATAAAAATTTACACAATTTTTTACCACTTCTTACCGAACAAATCCCTTAAAATGATGAAATGGGGGGATTTACTAACTTTCAATTATATTACGTTATTCACATGTGAGTACATTGCAATAAGTCACCTTAGATTTTTTTTTTTCAAAGAGGTGTTCCTCTTCGCTACTTCATTAAATACTAATCTTACTATGTTTACTGGCGAACTAAATGAGTTAAAATAAACAATGCAGAAACTAAAAGCAACACTTCTATGTTATTTATACTTACTGCAGTAGTTGTTGTCCATGTATTTTTTCCACTGTCCATGAAATTCATCATTGCCCTTTGCGACCAACAAACAACAGACACCGAAAAAGGTGAGGAACACGAGCTTGTTCATTTTCAGGCTTAGAAAGACTAACTATTTTGGTAAAGGTAGGAAGACTGATTTGCAGCCGATGCAGTTCTTCCTTTTATAGTAAACTCTAAATCAGGATGTGCGTGCGGTTAAACCGAACTGGAATGTTCGTAATCCGACAAAAAAGAAAAAAAATACTTGCTTTTTTGTACCCTTCAGCCGAAACGCAGCTGTTTTATCTAATTTGAATGGTAGACCTTTTATTATTTATCTTCTTCGATATTATGTTATTATGGGGGTAGTTTGCGAATTCGAAGAGGGTATGAACGATATGAAAGCCTTTTATTCTGTGTGAGAGTATTGTGTGATAGACGGAATTAAAAAAAAAAGCATAGAAATTTATTTCCGCCACAGGTTTGATAAACAACACGATACAATAAAAGAAAAATCCATTTGCTTTTCAAAGAGAGGGTTGCTTAATTATGTGGAGGAAATTTGACTATTAGTTATGTTATTAACGATGTAATACTACGCTTGAACGATGTCCTTCAAACACCATTACCAAATATTGACGTTAGAAGTTAATCTAGACAGAAGGTTTTTAAATGTAATGTGACATACGTGATGGAAAATTCATGGAAAACCACAAAAAAAAAATGACAACAGTAATTGTTTTTCTTAACGTTTGTGATAAACGAAAACTATAGGGAAATTCAAGCACGACAGAAGCTTATTATTCAAATGTTTTCTAGTAATTCAATTTTATAATATTACCGATGACATTCTGCTTTGCAGATTCAGGAAGCGTACATTATTTAAGGTAATGTCATGTGATTTACATAATAGAAAAATCATGCAAAACCAGAAAAAAAATTAACCGAAATTGCTAATCTTAGCTAAGAAAAAATAGAAACCACGGGGAAATTCAAGCCCGAAAAAAGCTTAACTTTTCAATCGTTTTATAATAATTCAGTATTATAATTTGATGAAATTATACCTTACGCATTCAGAAAGCGCACATTATTTCAGGTAAGACTATTTTGTATTAAAATGTTTGTTATTCCGTCAGAAAATCTGAAAAAGACTCTTAAGACAAAGAAAGTAATAATTATCTTATCCTTTCTTATTTCTCCTCAGGGAATAAATGTGATGATCAACGATGGATATATTTAGCAGATTTTTATTATTTATTAATTGTGTTTATTCCTACATTGTGGATAAATATGATAAATATTTTCTATTCTTTCCTTGTGGGTTATTCATCAACAGCGGAAAAGAATAAAAATCAACAGCAGATAAATTTTAAAAATATTTTTCAAGTCTTCCCAAGTCACTATCCCAAACACTTTTCAAGATTTTTATGATTTTTATTTATGGGTATTCCTGCACTGTGGATAAATGTGATAAATATCTTCTATTCTTTAGTTGTGGGTATTCATCAACAGCGAAAATATATAAAAATCAACAGCAGATAAATTCAATAAATATTTTTCGAGTCTTCCCCTTTGGAATTCTTCTTCGATATTAAATTTTAGGCTGAACGTTTTCATGCAAAGGTTTTATAATACAGAATTGTTTTCATTATAATGATATGGGAATAAGATTTACAATTATTAAGGAAAGGTCGTATTTGTTTCCCGTGACTATGTCATAAGTTCTATGAGAACGTGTGTTATGCGTGATGTCTAAAGTTCTATAAGATTTTATCTGAGTGATAATATAACCCTTTTTTCCTTCAATTTTTGTTAACTTGGTTCAATAACATACACTTATTGAATTTTTAGTAAAATTATCATGCAGGAATCTTTGTAAGTGCCATGTCCAGCAAATTGTAAAACATTTATATATTCCCTCAGTTTTAGATATTTTATTCTATGAGAAAACTTATGCATGTTTAATACATGACTTCGATACATATAGTTCATACAATATATACCATCAAATAACAAGATTAAATCAATTCTGGGTGGTATAATAATTTTTCTACCTGCAGTTGCCAAAATTTAACCTATTTAATAAAATATATACTTTATAAGCACATATAATCATAAAAGTTAGCCTAGAGATATTTTTTAACTGAAAATTGACTTCTAAGTATTTTAATTATCATTTAAATTGTACAACCAAACAGGTTACCCGATAAGCAAATACCAACATGTTGAGGTACTCAAATAAGTTATAAAGTTGAATGGGAATGAAATAAAAAAAAAACCAACACATCTACGACCAAAATTAATTCCAGCTAAAAAGTGCCAAAGAGTTGGCATAAATGATAAATTTGGTGAGGTTAATGAGATTTTAATCTAAATTTAAAATTTTTACATAAACCCTATTATGAAATCAAAATTTTTCTAACGTTATCAATCAGTGAGCATCACTTATAAAGCAAAATGTGTTTTAAAACTCCTTGTAGTGATAGACTCTCTTTTTTTCCATCTATGTTGGTATGTATTTTGAATTTAATACAGCAATGAATATTCGTCGATATAGTTCCAAAAATGGAAGAAAATAGTTATAACTTCATATCGATTCATGATCTTTCGCAAAACAAATTTTTGGTGTATCGATCAGATGGCAAAATGAAATCAAAAGAGGTTTATAATGGAAATTAGATAAAGACAGAAGCTGTTCGCAAATTTTTTAGAGGATTTTGGTAAGCGGTAATAAAAAATCGTTTGCTGCAAAAGAAATAATTGCAATTGAACTATGTTTTTAAAAGTCAAAATTATCGTCTGCGGCTTGAAAGTTTTGTTTTTATTCAAAATGGCGTTTTTAACAAAGCAGTGGTTCGAAGGCTACATTTATGCTCTTTCCGAAGAGAAATATGTATACTCCGTTATACAAAAACGATGTGAGAGTCATGGTTTTGTGATATCTAAAGCGTCAATAGGTAATATCATCAACAAGAAAGGAAAAAAATGTCAAATTGGAGCCTCAAGTGGGACAAAAATTCCAAACAAGCATCCAAGGAAAAAACGGACATCTTCGACTATTGCAAAGGTACGTTGTTTAATCTTAAAAGAAAATCCCCCTAGTCAAAGAACAGTTGCAAAATCATTAAAATGCTCGGTGTCCACTGTAAACAAAATGATAAACGTTGATTTAAAACTTAAGAAAGCGAAAAAACGCAATGTGCATCGTCTTCTTCCAAATCATATCGCTGAACGCAGGACACGCTGCAGAATTCTATATGAGAAACACTTATTCAAAGAAAAATGGAAAACAATTGTCACAATAGATGAATCATGGGTGTATTTAAATGATTGCAACAAAAAAGAGCCATTTATTATCATAAAAGGGGAGAAAAAAATTAAGTACATGGTTCAAAGAATCGAAAGAAAGTTTTTCTAAGGGATTCATGATTGTTGCTGGTTTTTCTTATAATGGCAAGTTAAAAATAAAGAGAGTGGAAAAAAATGTCAAGATTAACTCCAAATACTATCAGGAACATATTTTATCGCCAATTTTTCTGAATGAAATACCATCGCTTTACTCACAGTGCCATCAATCTGTGAGACTCCATCAGGACAAAGCTAGCAGTCACACATCAAAATCCACTGTAAATTTCCCAAAAGAAATGTAACAAAAAACTGGTATCAAGGCCATACCCTTCACTGATATCCCTACTAAATCTCCCGATGTATCACCTATGGATTTTTGTGCTTTCGGACTTTTAAAATCTGCATTATCCAAACGTTGTCCCAAAACCCTTACAGGATTCTGGAAACCTGTTCAGGAGGAATGGGATAGAATACCTCCTCTGACACTTCAAAAGGCATTATTATCTTGGAAATTGCGGTGTCGAAAGATAGTTCAGAATAAGGGGTGTCAAATAGAACATTTAAAATACAAGAATTTTATGTAATTTAGTTTTGTGAATACAATATACATCGTCCAAAAACTGTGTGAGCAGCCTCTGTATATACCATTGACATATAGGGTCTATCCAGAAAATAATGAGGCTGATTCCATAAAATTCGTTTATTTGAAGATAATTTTACAGACACTTAATAGTCTTTAAAATAGCCTCCTCCTGCATTAATGCACCATTGGCAACGACTCTGCCACTCATTGGTGCCCGCCTGGAAGTCTTCAACTGGAATGCTGTTCAGATCGCGCGTTACGTTTTTCTGCAAGTTCTCCAGATTGTCAAAACGATGACCTTTAAAGATGGATTTTAACCGAGGGAATCGGGCTGTACCAACGCCTCCTTCAAGAGAAGGCCTGAGCCAACGCCTCCTTCAAGAGAGTACAGCCAACACCCCCTCTCTCGAGGGGGTGTTGGCTGTACTGTGGACCGGCGCATTATCGGGGTCCAGAATCTAATTGTTTGTGAGCTCCGAGCGAGCGCACACAATTCGATTCCTCAACCTTTGAAGCACTTCCTTGTAAAAATGTGCATTAACTGTCTGTCCGGAGGACATAATTTGGACATTCATCAGATGATCAGAGTCGAAAAGCGCTTTAATTTTAGCCACATTGTCTGAAGTTCGAGAACTTGGTGGAAGCCCAGAGCGTTATTCATCATCGACGACCTCTCTTCCGTCTTTGAAGGCTTTGTGCCCTTGAAGGCCTAAACACTTAAGCCTTGGACAAAGATCCTTCCCGTAGGCTTCTTGTAACATGGCAAGCGTCTCAGTAGACGATTTGTTTAATTTTACACAAAACTTTATGGCGTATCACTGCTCGTTACAAAGGTCGTCGTTTTGACAATCTGGAGAAGTTGCAGAAAAACGTAACGCGCGTTCTGAACAGCATTCCAGCTGAAGACTTCCAGGCGGGCATCAATGGGCGGCAGAGTCGTTGGCAACGGTGCATTAATGCAGGAGGGGGCTATTTTGAAGACTATTAAGTGTCTGTAAAATTATCTTCAAATAAATGAATTTTATGGAATCAGTCTCATTACTTTCTGGACAGACCCTCAGAGTTTTAGAATTTTATTGCTTTATAAGACCATTTATACCACTTTGCTTGACATATGTAATAACGAACTCAAAAATAAATATTTTCATAACATCACTGAGTTTTGTTGGATTCTGACAAGAACTGTAAATAACGAGAGTTATTTACAATAGCCAAAAATGCCCCAAACCGAGCATTTTGGTCAGAAATTATAACTTTTTCAGTGTAACATGCAACTCTTTTTAAGATAATTTTGTGATAATGGAAACAATCAATGGAAACAATACTACATATACTATCATTTTATCTTATTAAAAATTTTTGGTCATGAAAAATATACTGCATGTAAGATTCATAAATAAAATTATATTAAATGTCAATAATAATTATTTTGAGAAGTAATATAAAAAATCTCGTTATTCTGTTCCTCGAAGTATTATGTATACCTCTTTGGTATATGCAATAAGTGAAAAAAGTTTTGGTGTCATCAATAAAGGTGCTCTAGAAAGTTTTGACAAATATTGCCGACAAAGAAAATAATACTGGGAAATCGATTGAAGAGTACTTTTCTAATAAATTTATATTTTTACTGAGAGATGAGGTACACTTTTTATTACAACTTTCTGATGAATATAAAAGGAAACATCATTACATGTTGCCTTTAAAATTGTTATTTTGCCTTTAATTTGAATCATTTGTTCATAGTAAATGTACTACGTGTAACGTTCAGGGGAAAAAAACTCTTAAGATATAACGATATTAATAAGATGAAATAAGACCCAGATATACCAGAAATCGAATCTAGGACAAACAAAAACAACTTTTCCAAAAAGCAAAAAATCTTATAATAAATAATAAAAATAAAATCTTAACCAAGTGCTTGATACAGGTAGGGTGTTAGCAAGACTTTTTGAGATATAGCTAGACGGAGTACAACTACTTTCTTCCCCGACCTCCTACCATCATAAAAAAGATACCAAAACAATCTCACGTGATCTTGCAGAGACAGAAAACGGGAGAGACTCTCAAATGCAATCTCAAAATCCTTTTCATCCTCGGACAAAGGAAAAAGACCTGCACTTGAAATACTCGCTTTTTGCTTCATCAAAATGCATTTTTTTTTCATCAAGGACAACTGGTATCTCTACTATTACAAACTTTTTTTTAATATTTTTTAGAAAAGACCCTAAGTATGATACAGTCAGCGTATGAATATGGCGTTATGGCGTTTTTGAAGCAATCTTCATTGTCCATAAAGTTCTGTATCATCAAAAATGATTGTAATGAGGGGTACCAGAGATACCACATTGCGTTGTGCGCAAAAAGGGGAGATGAACTCCAACAAGATAACTAACCAGTTGACACGATAGTACAAATAAACAAAAACAATTTATTTACATTATTTTACAGTAATTAATTAACATTGCATGACGAAATTCTTGGCTATATACACATATATAAGACCATGTTCTATCTGCTCACTGGGGGAGTATCATTACGGACCGAGCAAAATAAAATAAATTACAAATTATAAAGGTACCAGTTCGCCTTATCGAGCATTATTTTTAGGGGATATTTGACCATCATGGGGACCATTTAGGTTGCAGCAGCTCTCACCACCAAGTAGTTTTAAGTAGAGAAAGTCTGGGAATGTGGCAGCAGCTCGGGGGTCATCACACCGCTCCTGCTCCTCGAGTCTCCTTGACTGCATCTCGTCGTTCCGCTCTCTCTCTCTCTCTCGCTGTCCAAAAAAAAAAAAAAAAAACCTCTGGGCTTCTATCTTTTTCTGGCACCTCCCCCAGGGTCAGAATACCCCTAAATTTTCCTGTTTCTTGCGTTTGATTCGTCGCAGGTTGATGCCACATCTTCCCACGATTGACCCACGTGGTATTTCATTTCCCAGAAATTGGAGGCCCTTTGTCTCTTCGTGGAATTTTCGGGGTGCATCCCTCCTCGATTCCTAAGAAATTTTGAGCTGCCTTGTTTCCCAGAAGTTAGGGTATTAGCCCTACCTTACCTGCAGGTGTGGGCGGCAGGCCCCTCCAATATGACCGAGTTGCGACCTTGAAATGCATCGACGGAAAAGATGACGATATCACATCCTGTTGAAAGGTATTGAAATCTCCCAATGGAGATTCCTTCATGATATTTGAAAAAGATTGTACAGTTCTGGATATTTTTAATAGATAAAAAACTTTTAAAGTCGAGTACTATCATTTAGAAACCAATACTCTATAACAAGGGATCCCGACCTCATTTGATCTGCCGCCCCCTTTTCGAAGAAAATCTACTCAGCGCCCTGCCCCCCCCCCCTTTCCCCGCCGGAAGTTTACCTTTATAAATGAACAAACAGAGATGCACTGACATATTTGCGTCCTTTTATGTAACTAGATTTCTACGTATGTTCCTAGAACAGAGGTTTCCAACATTTGTTTGGTTAGAGCCCACCTTTTCAAATAGTAATCCAATTCTATATTATAAAACGGTTTACGTAGGGTTATAAGATATTGAAAACCTACATTTTTGGGACGGGGAAGGGGAGAAAATTAAAAATGTCGTTATGTGTTCGTTTCTGTTTCTAGGAAAATGTACCTTTAGAAAGAAAAAAAAAGGAAAAATGCTTTTAAAACTGTTTCTAGTCTTTAATTTAATGAAAATTTCAAGAAATCGCAAGCTGGAATAATTATAACGTCTCGAAATATGCTTTTGGGACACTGGGCCAGGTTTTTAAAAAACCAGGACGTCTGGCAACGCTAGGTTTACTTTACTTAAATACCTTTTACTAATATAGTACACATCAATATTATGCAAATTTTAAAATACATATTAATATAAAATTAAAAAAAGCAAATAGGTACTGATCTAATTGACCAAAGTTATTTGTGAAAGTAATATAAAGTACACGTCTTATAATATCCTTTTATTGTATCCTTTTCTGTATAAACAGGCACTGCACTGAACTTTAGTTTTACAGCAATTTCTTAGAAGGAGTACCGAAACAAGGTGGTAATTTTTTTAAAATGTCACTCTGTTTATAGCAATGTTAATGAACCCGTCAGAATATGCAACAGATTCGGTGGTCTGTATACCCAATGACCTTTTTAGGACTTGCACGATCTGAAAATGCATGACTTGCTAAACTTATAAAATGTCATCGTATACGTACAGGCTAGTATAAACATGTTTAGCTAAGAAGTAGGTATAAATTGGTTCAAACATGCGTTTATGTTTGATTAATAAGACTTTTCAGCATGTTCTTATGAGTATATCTCGTAAGAATGGGCTGGGACAGTGGGAGATAGTGGCTGGTCCTCAACGCCCCTGTATTATGTCTTGGACCAGCAATGCCTCCCTGGATTTTCTGGGTGCCCACCAGGGCGCGGTACCGCTTCCGTTGGGAACCACCGCTCTGTATTAACATTCTGTGAAGACTAGTAATGAGAATACTGCAAATCCCCCAGATAAAATACTCAGAGGTCAGCAGTTAAACTCTTTTCTCAACCAGAATCTTTTAAAATCGGGTATACTGATCCCTTTGATAAAAAAAATTGTGAAATAAAAAAAATTATAACTTTAGAACTGGGAATCGAATATTTATAGAATTATAAAGGATACTCCTTAAAAATTTCACTCGGACGAGACAGTCACTCTGATTTCTTCGTTACCAGAAATTTTAATAGAATTTATGAAAGAAAAATCCCTGCAATATTTATTTATCTTTAGTACAACATAAATTTGCGCTAATAATTACGTCTTTTTTTCCCTTTATTCATCAGAAGAGGGCAGAAAGAGATAGCTGGGAAATAAAAATCTGAAAAAAAAGAAAGAAAAGATGCCTTCTCAGTAAAAATGCGTATATATCTGTATGTACTGGTAGAAAAAGGGAAATTATATTTGCCTTTATGAATGAATGTCTATTCTCTCATATTCCCAATTTTATCATTTGGCGATTTGCCCCAAGTTTTCATATTAACTTGCATAATAAATTAGTTTAAACCTCAATCACACCTATTTCATACACTTAACATTTTGCGGTTCCCTGCAAATTTCTTTTCTCAGCATTACTCTCTGATCTATACTAAGTGAAAAATAGGTCTATTGCTTTTTCAAGAGTAGGCTATCTTTGATTTTCACGTTGACACAAATGTAAATTATGTTCTTATGTTCTTAGGTTCTACATATAAGGAACCTGTAGCGGGAGAAATTCAAAGCTACATAAAGTTTTGGGGCATTGCATTTGGAATTATATGTCTATTAATAACAGTAATCTCGGGTACTCAGTCAAAGTCTGCAGGAACAGAGGGAAATACAATTACAAAGACCAAACATCGGGGGTCTTGTATCAAATAATGAATACTTCAGTCCACAGGTCAGGGAATTTTACCCTTTGATCGAGGACATGTTACCCTTTAGACCAAGAGCAAACAACATAATGAGAATCACAGATGAATGGATCTCAAAAGTAATACCAGAAGAAATTGGTAAAAAGTAAAAATCAAATTCACGCATAACATTGATAATAGTATGAGGGGAAAAGTAACATTAAACTAAGGAGTACCTATACAAATGTTACGTAAACGATAGTTTAAGTTTGCTATTAAAAAGATTTAAATTTGATCATTCACTTACCAGATATCTTTCTTTCCCCCACTTAATTCTTCTTTTTGGAAAAGAACTAACGAAAATAGCCAAATTAATAGACTATTTTGTGCTGGTCTTTCCTGACGTTCTTTATGTTTGCACCAAAGTGATGAGTCTAGAAAACTGGAAATCTATCTCACACAAAATATCAACCACTACGAACAGTGTATTTTCCTTCGATAGCTGTTCTTGCACTAACACAGTGACTTACAGAAATAAACTTCAATTTTTACGTAGGAAACTATACATTTCAGCTATGCATAGGAAACTATACATTTCAGATTTTAAAAAAAACCTTAAAGAAAAAGAAAATATGAACTTCTATCATTGTAATTTTTATCGTAACAGGTTCCCCCCTCCCCCTTTAAACATACAAGTAAATGAAATTACATATCTTCTATAGAGCGTTTCCATTCAAATAAATTATATTCTTTATGATTAACAAGTTATGAAATATGGATAGGGAAACAAATATTGATAATATGGGGGCTAAATATTGTGTAATAGTTAAAACAGTGTTATTGTTGGTTTAGAGCGCTACGGTTAACTATTTCTACACAAAGGATAGAATGACCATGCACTACAGTTTAAAGCAAACCCCGAACGGTTAGAAACATCCATGATAATGGTGGGACTCGAACCCACAATATCTTGACCGTATTTCAAAGCCCTATCCATTCGGCCAATGCCCGACTGATTAAAATAAATAAATAAATAAATAAATGAATAAATACTAAAGTAGCCAACAAGATTTCACGGTGTTGATAAGTCGGTTGTCTTCAAGAGTCAAGTGCATTGGAAACATAAATAAAGAAAGAAAGATAAAAACAGTGTTATTGTTAGTTTAGAGGGCTAAGTTAACTATTGCTACACAAAGGATAGAAAGCTCATGCACTACAGTTTAAAGCAAACCCCGAACGGTTAAAAACATCCATGCTAACGGTGGGACTCGAACCCATAGTCTCTAGACCGAATTCCAACGCCCTAGCCATTCGGCCAACTCCCGGCTGACAGATAAATAAATAAATAAATAAATAAATAAATAAATAAATAAATAAATAAATAAATAAATAAATAAATAAACAAACAAACAAACAAATAAATAAATAAATAAATAAATAAAGTAGCCAACAAGATTTCGCGGTGTTGATAGGGCGGTTGTGTTCAAAACTCAAGTGCATTGGGAAAAAAAATAAATAAATAAAAATTGTGAGGATTTAGATGATAAGAAATGATCAACAATCAAATTTCGCTAAGAACCAAAACGACAATGCCACTAAGTAAAAAGTTTCAAAAGAATTAGAAAAAAAACTGTCATGCCTCGGTACACATAGTAAAATTTGTGACCCTTTTCCCGTTATCAGGACTCTTATTTCAAACGACACATTTCTTCCTATTCCGTGCGGTGCCAGTGACATAACCTTTTGAACCTAGCAAACTGAAAGAATCTTCTAGAAAGTGTTGGCGGGGAAAAAAAAAGGGCGTCTTAATCGGCAAACACAATGATAATCTATAAAAAGGTCTGACAAACATTTTCGCACGTGGTTCTCTCGCTCACGTGAATCTTTTTCAAAGCAAGAAGAGCAAGGGGGATATGTTTCCATTGACAAAGAGCTTGCCTTTATATAAACGCTATTGTGTGAGGAGGTACAAAGAATACAGAACTAAAATAGATTTTATGAATAGATGTCATTCTTCAGAGATATAAGAATATGAGCAGATTTTAGGATTTACTACGCATTAGGAATATTATCACGATTTTTAAAAAATGACATGCAATTTGTGAAAATTTGCTTGTGAGTGCAAGATCAGGGCAAGATTTTTTATTGGGGATCTGGCATATTTTGTCAATTGATGGAGTATAAATTTAATGTTTGGTGTATGGGCTATTTCAGATTTTAAAATACGCATAAAATTTATTTCTAAATTGTCAGGAAAATGTTGAAAATATTACCTTGAATGGTTCATAATAGAGGGCTACAAAAAAATGATTTTTTTGGTGCCTAGAATTTTAGAACTGATTTTAGCTATATTTCGGGCGCTAAATCCAAATATGAAATCAGTTTTTCTCTATCAGCTCTACTTTTTTAGATACAGTAAAACCTCGTTTATCCGGACTAACTGGGACCATAGGCAATCCGGACAATCGAAAATCTGGATAATCCGGGTAATATGGGTAATAAACAATACAAAATCCTTAACTAAGAAGACTTACTTTGTTTTGTAACAAAATTACATAGTATTGTTTACAAAACATTAAAACATAAAATATTTTCACATCATTTCTTAACAAAGAATTGGTAAGTCTAGTGAAGTTTTCTTAAACTCAAAAAAAAGCATTTTATTACCATAATTTATTGTACAATTTATGCAGGAACTATACATTGAATCAAAATAAAAAGCGAATATTTGGCGTACTTCTAGTTACTTTATTGCTATCATAGTTAAAATTTATCTAATGTGAACATTAAATAAAACTGTCTACAAATCTGATCCGGATTATCCCGAGATCCGGATCAACGAGAGCCGGATAAACTAGGTTTTACTGTACATTCATACATCTGTCAATGTTTTTTTCTATTCAATACATTCAAGTATGGGTAATTTGTCCTCCTGGGAAATTGGGCTCCTGGAAAAAATGGGTCTTTCAGAATATTTTCCAGATGATTGGCACCTATTTAGTGGCAGCTCAAAGCGAAGTTTGAAATATGTCCTTCTACACAATGGGAACAAATATGGTTTAATACCAATTGCCCACTCAACGAAAATGAAAGAAGAATATGACACCGTAGCTTTGGTCTTGGAGAAGATAAAGTTTCATGAACATCAATGGGTGATTTGTGTGGACGTAAAAATGGTAAATTTTCTCCTTGGACAGCAAAGTGGCTACATTAAATATCTTGCCTCGTGTGCCTCTGGGATAGCAGTGACAAAACATTCCACTGGGTTAGAAAAGAGTGGCCTAAGAGAGAAAACATGGACGTTGGGTAAAATAATGTCATTAACGAGCCCTTAGTTGGACGAAAGAAAATCCTCTTTCCTCCACTGCATATCAAGCTGGGCCTAATGAAGCAGTTTGTAAAGGCTCTTGATAAGAACAGATCATGCTTTGCATATAAAAAGTAAAAAATATCGAAGTTGAGTACGGAAAAAATTAAAGCAGGAATATTTGACGGCCCACAACTCATTAAGACAACTCATTAAGGATCCTGCCTTAGTAAATTCCATGAATGAGGCTGAGTGAAAAGCCTGGACTTCATTTGTTGCAGTTGTCGGAAATTTTCTGGGGAAATGCAAAGCTGAAAACTATGTTGAACTGATAAACGAGAGGCTAAACAGTTTCAGATCCCTTGGGTGTAACATGATGATTAAGGTGCGCTATTTACACAGCCACTTGGACTATTTTCCTGAAAATTTAGGAGACACCAGTGACGAACAAGGTGAAAGATTTCAACAGGATATTAAAACTATGGAGGACCGCTACCAAGGAAGATTACTGTTGAAGTTTAAAAAGGGACTGTTCCAAAATACATTCAAGAATGCCATGAAAAAGAAGTTTCCGAAGTGTTCAGCGACTTGTTGGTTTCATCGATGACTATCTCCTCTTTCTTGCTCTTTGTAATTAGATAAGTACTCCTGCAATATTCTCTATGATTTTTATGTTTCTTTAACATTTAAAAAAATATATAATAATAATAAAAAATTCCGTGTTTAGTTTTTTAATTTGATCCATGGATTTAACTTAAAACAGTGTAACGTATATTTCACTAAAATGTTATATCTTATAAATTTGAGCTCCTAGGCAAAAATTAACGTCGTATTTAAATTCAGGACTTCAAATTCATATGAAATCAGCTCCAAATACCCCGGCACCAAAACCACTGTTGCCCTGTGATAATGATTGTTGTATTTTATTTCACAGTTAAATAAGCAATGAAAAATTTTCCTCCCATAACAAAATCGATAAGGGAACAACGCGGTATGTGAAATGAAATAGGCCAAAGATGACGCGCTCCCGTGGGCTCTCAGAAGTTCATATCTCTTGGGTTCTAAACTAACTGCTTTCAAGACAAAGATAAAAAGCTTCAAACCTTGCAAAGGCATTCATCTAGAACACATGCAGCAGCCATAGTCTTGGGTTCCCCCCTTGTTATGGGCTCATTATTTCCCTTGACGGTACCTATCGGCTATGCTACAGTGAGGAGCCCAAAACTAAGACTAACCTAGGACTATGGCAGTTCAGTACACTGGAGATGACAATCTTTGCAGGATTTGAGCATTTCCTTCCCGAACTTGAGAGCGGTTTAGTTTAGAATCCTAGAGGCATGTACTTCAGCATGCCTACAGGAGCATGTTACCTCTGGCCTGATTCTATACAATTACCACCACGTCCAGCCAGCGAAAAACATTTTCGAAAATGAAACCATATAATCTATAATTCAAGGAAAATTTTTGGTTAAATTCTTGATAACCGTAATTGAAGAGCACACAGGCATTAAGGCTTCTGTGTACTAATCCTATTGGATTCACTCAACTCAATGTTAACCTATGGAGAACATTTGTCCAAGGATTGCCGACTTGGATTTAAAAATTTAAAAAAAAAATTGTACTCCGTAATAGAAAAAGAAATGTTACACCTTGGGTCATTTTTCGTGTTTAAAAAAATGCAGATGATGTTTTAAAATTTAAATTATTCGGGGATAAAATTTGGTATAGTGTGTTTTAAATGCTCATTTCCTTTGGTGGGTGAAATTTATAAAATGAATCCCGTTCTAAAATTCAGAAAAGTTCAGGCTATCTGAAAATGCCATATCGGATTATCATCATTTATGTAGCTGTAAATAGTAGACAAAATTTCTCCATAGGTTAACACTGACGTGAGCGAATCCATTAGGGTGTATATTAGTTGCATTTTACAGAAAAAAAGTCTCTAAGAATACAAAAGAAGATTTATGCACATGTAAAAAAAATATTTATGATATCAATGCAGATGAAACCTTTTAAATTCGTCAGCATTTGCAAACATAAGAAAATTACTGAAAGGCTTAAAACTCAAAACACCGAATCTTCTCGTACAGAAAAATTTGAAATTTTTCTTTCGGTGTCAGTTCTAGAAAATAGAATTTCCTATATCGTCTGTCGAGATAATTTTTTACAGATATTGATAGATTACACAATATTTAATCTTTCTACCAATATTCAAGGTTCTACTGTTTCACATGACGATATACCCACATATTTGTCTACCTATTGACACAAAATTAGAATCCAAATAAGAAAACATGACGTGTATCAACATATTTTAAGAGCAAAACGCGATAACGAGATCGATCATATTAAATCAAACATATCCTGCATTATGCATATATCACTCTAGGAACCGTCAGCAAACGGCTTCCTCTGTCGTGATTTGCTCTTATTATCGTGATTTGTGCTGCCATTCTCGCTTTTCTGCTGTTTCTTAAGTTGTCATTTAGATTCCAACTTCATGCGTTTCCTGAAGATAATAACGTTAATAATAAAAATAAAATGATAATAACAAATACCCGGACACGCTCGTGTGTGTATAAGGCAATACTAGTGCAAATCACGTTTAAAACAAACATGCTTAATGGGATGTAAAATCTGGACTCTCTCACGCTACTTTAACAAGTTTGAGAAGAGCTCCCAGTTCCTGATTTCTATAACTCTTACAATTATGGGTACCCATTCGCGGATGTGAAGGTCTGCTTTTTTATTATATAAGGTAAACGCACCAGTAATGGGCCGGTTAAGAGAAAAATTGAAATAAATCTGAATTTTCACAGCTATAGATAAAGCAAACTGGTCCAAATTTTTTCCTGCCATTTTAATAACTGTCTTACATCTGTAGTAGCAATTGGAGTGCACTGACTGCATTCATAAAAAAATATATATACATAAATAATAACCAACCTGATGCTCTATAATGGGCCATTATTTTATCCGATGTACCCATAATCGGCCACCCAATAATGGGTCATCAATATCGCCCATCACAACATTAATGGGCCATCTATTTAATCTGTTATGGAACATCAATTCTACAATATCATAAAATTGGAAAGAAAAGGAACTAAAAACATGATGTACATTTTAAAATCAGTTAATTCATTTTATAACTACAGTACAACTACACTAAATATATAAAAACTGAAATATAACTGAAATATAAAATTATTAACCTAAACATCTAAAATTAAATTTACTTAAAAATTGTGGTTAATGTTGTCGGTGATGTACCGCTTTACTTGTCACAGCTGGTATGTTGTTGCAAATATTGACATTTCCGAAAAAATAATTTGTACCAGTACGCGGGCTGGCCCAATACAGGGACAGTGTAACAATTCGTGATCCCATGATGGGCCACGTTATTTTGACAATGGAATCTAAGATTTTGTCATTTAATCACTGTACAATTTGAATTATACATACTATCGTAATGAATAATAGTTTAAATCAATAAACAGGCATTATAGTACTTAAATAAAAATTCTTGAAAAATTCACTTACCTTAACAGATTTCTTAAGCAGACATTAAAACAAACACAAATTTTCTTCTCTCTAGTAGAATACACCTTACACTTCGCACAAAGCAAAGGAATGGACTGAATTCCAATGCTAAGGGATCCTCGCAGGTAATAGCCAATGACCCTCACCCCTTCCACTGCCTAAGGTAACAATAGACCCTTAATTTCTTTACATTTCTAAAGGGTGGTTCATTATAGGGAATGGCCCATTATAGGTGCATTTACCTTAACCAAAGGTTTTACTATTTATCGGAACAAGTTATTTCAAATGCGTGTCAGAAATCAGCGAAGAAAATTCCCGAAATCGGATTCCGGAGTAGAAAGATTGAAAATTCAAGGTGTCGATGACAGAACAAACTTACAAACAGGTATTATGGGCATTTTACTCCAAAGATATATTTTTCTCTCTAGACCATAGGTTCTCAACGTGGGCGATAACGCCTCCTTGTGGGCGTTTGAGACTTTCAGGGGGGCAGTAGAAGACCCAAAGAAAATTTGGGGGCGTTGTTTCCGATCCTTTTTCAGGATCGAACTCGGAAGAAGCTGTAAAATTACAAGAACTAATAGAAGTAAAAACAAATGAAGAATTAAAATTTAAATTTAAACACAGCTATCAATAGTTCTGGCTGTAAAAAGAGATGCCGACACTTTACCCTGGATTATGGGCTGTAGTACAAAAATTTTTAATAACGTTTTCTTCATCATATTTAGTGGAACGTAGGTTCAGTGCAGTCACAAATATGTTAACTAAAGACAGAAACCGACTGCAAATTGCTAATCGCGGTGATTTAGGTATGCCACATACTAAAACAGAGCCGAATATAAATAAATTGATTGCTGTGCTCAAAGTTCATCCTCTTCATTAGATTTACAGTTATTTGTAATATTTACTAAACGATTATTATTCTTCGTTATCTTAATTTTCTGTGTGTAATGCGAATGTAACTATGTTTGATTTTAATAAATAATTTTATAATTTTAAGCTTAAAGTTATCTTATTTACAACGACATATTTCTTGACTGTGTTCTATATAGGTAGAAATATATATACATAAAAGGCCGAAAATTTGCCATTGTATGTGTGTTTACTCGCATAGGAAGGCAAATTTCCAGGGAGGCGGTGAGAAATTTTTTCTCTGAAAAGGGGGCGGTCGATGAAACAAGTTTGGGAATCCCTGCTCTATACCAATATATAATGTCTGAATAAAATCATCTTTTTACTACGTCGAAAAAAAGGGAATTACGTATGCACTTCTTTTTACGACGCACTCAACACTGTTATAAAATTTTAAAATGTTTTACATACTTTATATTATGTTTATAATTTTATTTAGTTTGCAAAAACACAGATTAAGTGGTTAAATTACGACAAAATGAATCAAGACACTGATCACAAGCTATCACACGCTAATCCATTTTCTTATATTGTTGTATAATCTTAATCAAACAAACTCTAGTGAGGATTCTCACCTGTAATTTTATTTAAATAATTATAGAAGCAATTTCATGAAGTTTAATGAACAATGCAAGACTTATATTAAGTGGTTTGCGATATCAACAGTGAAAAATTTTTAGCTTCATTTGCCTAGACAGCTAAACGATGGAAAGCACCATCTCTACAGTGGAATGATTCATGAAGGGCCAAGGTTAGATTTTGATGCTTGAAGGTTAAACAGACGAAGATCAAACAGACTCTAGTTCCAATACGCAGCACCCAAACCATTTGAAAATCATTGTAGTGAGACCTTTGTAGTGAGAATAAGGGGCAAAAGGAATTCCTTCTCTATCAAAATTGCGGAATTGTATTTATGGAATTGCATTGCTCCCAAGATATGCCGTACACAAAAGCTCGTAACGAACGTGAATTCGCTACATGACTGACGTTGCGAACATGCGAAAGATGCATGTATATATGTGCAACGTTTCTTCAAAATTTTTACTTGTAACTGAGGGAGACACTCCATCCTTCTCCAATGAATAGCTCCTGTTCATGACAATATCAATTTTACTACTGATTGTAGATCTTCCCCCCCCCCCTCCTGAACGGGCTTCATTTGTTCATGTTTGTGACCAGTTAGTCTAGTAAAGTTTCAACTTTAAATATCGCTATATCTGTTAAAATGATAGGAAGCGTCAACTTGAAATATGCATAACATGGTAGTTAAATTTCTTTAGTTGTATACTATTATACGAACACTTCTACGTACATTAATAGCATCAACTCTAATACAGCATCTAATCCAGAGGTCCCCAATCTTGTTTGTCCCGTAGATCCCCTGCCAATTTTTTCTGTTTGGGGTAGACCCCCTGCTATCCTAATACTGATTTTTAACAAATTCATCAACTTTAAAAGTGTTTTTGAAGCTGACACAGAGCTACTCACTTTGAAAGGGTTTACTGTAGAGTGAAAAATTTTAAAACAATATATATATATACACTCATGGACAAAAAAATTAGCGCACCAAGAAATAATTGCGGGATCATAACGAAACTTGCAATGAAGGTACATGTCGGGGAGATATGCAAATGATTAGAAAAGCAGCGTGATTGCGTATTACGTATAGCCGGTAGAGGGCATTGAACATCGTACTCTGTGGAGTATAAAACAGGTAACCAAAGCTTGTTTGAGTGTGCTGAATCATTTACAAAGGAAGAACTGAGATAAACATGCCATTACGCCGTGTTCGAAGACAATATAAGCAGTTATCGCAGTTTGAGAGGGGGAGAATCGTCGGGATGATGGAAGCTGGGTGGTCAGCTAGGCGAGTAGCTCGTCCATTAGGCCGCTCTGATTGTGTTGTGAGGAGGTTTTGGGACCAGTGGACCCGAGAGATGTCATGTACACGAAGACCAGGCTCAGGACTCCCTCGACAGACCAGTCGTCGAGAAGACCGCCACATCGTAAGAAATGCACGCGTACAGCCAACTGCTTCATCGGCCGCCATCCAGGCACAGGTAGCACCTTCACGAGGGTCCTCTGTGTCTTCTCGAACCATACGAAGGCGCCTGGCTGAAGGACAGTTGGTATCGCGGCGCCCATTACGTGTGCTGCCCTTGACGCCCACCCATCGACCCCTCCGTTTGGAGTTTTGCCGCGCACGAGGAAACTGGACTGCAGAGGAATGGAACCAGGTCGTCTTTAGCGACGAATCCAGATTCAATCTCGGCAGTGATGACAATCGTGTTCGTGTGTGGAGAGCCCGTGGTGAACGCTTCAATCCTGCCTTTTCTGTACAGTGACACATCGCTCCCACAGCTGGTGTGATGGTATGGGGTGCCACTGCCTACAATACACGGTCACCCCTAGTATTGTTCCGTGGCACCATGACAGCCCAGCGGTATGTTCATGGAATCCTGCAACCACATGTGTTGCCACTCATGCAACGGCTCCCAGGAGCCATTTTTCAACAAGACAATGCTCGGCCTCATACGGCAAGGGTGTCACAAGACTGTCTCCGCACTGTTACTACCCTTCCTTGGCCTGCCCGATCCCCAGATTTGTCTCCAATCGAGCATATCTGGGATCATTTGGGACGACGAGTTGGGCATCCCACGAGTTTGAACGAACTAGAGGCAAGGTTACAGCAAATATGGAACGAAATGTCTCAAGACATCATACAGAACTTGTATGACTGAATGCCCGATCGTATCGCATCGTGCATTCGCGCTAGAGGGGGGTCCAACGGAGTATTAACTCCTCCGTTCTTTTGCCTTTTTCTCTGAAATAAATTATCCTTTTTCTTTGATTTTCTTATCATTTACTTATATCAAAGTAGTCATTACGTATGTAAAATTTCGTTTCATTTTGACGACACCTTCTTGGTGCGCTAATTTTTTTGTCCATGAGTGTATATATATATATATATATATATATATATATGGGCTCTGTCGATCGTGATGAATAAAAACACCTTCCTTCTAAAACAGATTTATTGAAAGATCAATACGTCGTAATTAAGTAAAAGCACAACCAAACGTCAATGGCGTCTTCACGTCAAACTTCGTCTCTCTCTCCCCTACACACCCACCGTCATCTTACTTATATATTGTCGTTCCACTTGTTGCCACTCTTCGTCTCAAACATTTGACACTCTGGAGTAACCTCTCGGAGTACGGGAACTCCTGCTGAGGGGCGTGGTTAAGGGCGATAATCAAATCCTACAACTCGGCTATCCTGGCAGCGGCTTGACCACAAGCCGGCCAAAAGTAGATGCAGCAACAGTCACAGAACAATGGACGACGACATCACATACAAAGAAACAAAAGAAATAACAGTTAGTGCACATAAATGAAATCAAGTAGGTTGGGTAGGGGATGCCCATGGTTTTAAAAATTCAGCACATGAGCTAGTCGTTATGGGACCTTCATGTTGTCCAACACGATGCACATCGTCGGTGTCATTGGGCTTCACCTTTGTCACTCTATAGGGACCTAAAAATTGACCTCTTAATTTCCGACCAGGACAGGCTTGAGTTATTTTAATGGCAAGGTAATCATCCACTTCATACCGAGCAGGCTTAAGTCGGTGCTTGCTACAGGATTTCTTGTTTTCTTCCCGAACCCTCAAAATTTGCTGTTTTGCAGATTCTCTCAAGTTATTTCGATTTTCTTGAAATTGAGCTAAAAATTCTTCATAAAGTAGCTGTCTTAATTCAAGCAACTCAGGATTGCGCATTTCCACTCCAAATAGCAGTTCAAAGGGCGTTGTACCAATACTTCTTTGGTATGTAGAATTCAAAACAGTTTGTAACTTATCGACGTGTTGGTACCATTTTGTTGGATCATGCAAGGATAATCTGGTCAAAACTGGAATGATAGTCCTATTCAAACGCTCAGTTTGTTCGTTTGCTGTAGGCAAACCCGTGTTTATTATAAAATGTTGGACTTTTTCGGTTTGGCAATACGACTGAAATTCGTCACAAGTAAAAGCTGATCCCTTATCCGATACAATTCGATAGGGATTCCCAAAAATTTTCTTTTGAAGCTCCAGTTTAGGAATGACTTCTTTTGAAGTGGTAGACATAGTGTGTAATTCTGTTTCGGCATATGGGTCGTATAACTTAAGAACAGGAGTTTCCGCTAACTTTGTTTTTAACAATTTAAATGAAGTTAACTGCTCAGGACCAAAAATAAAGTCACAATTCGTTTTTATTAAATCACTCAGCGGTTTTGCTTTAAGCGCATAATCCTTAATGAACTTGCGAAAATAACCCGTCAGTCCTAAAAAAGATCTAATATGTTTAACATTGCGTGGTTGTGGGAAATTAACCACTGCTTTGGTTTTATTAGGTGATGGCATCACGGTATTATCTTTTATCGTATACCCTAAGCATTCGATAGCATGCATTAAAAATTTACATTTTTTCCAATTAATTTTCAAACCATATTCTTCACAGCGTTTGATTACTATTTTTAAATGTTCTAAAGCTTGGTAACACGTCTGCGATGGAACAATTAAATCATCAATATATATCAACACAATACTATCGGATATTAAGTCTTGGAAAATGTGATTTATGAAACGAACAAAAATTACTGGTGAGTTGCAAAATCCAAACGGCATCTTGAGAAATTCATAATGACCAGTTGGGGTCACAAAAGCTGTATATTTTACACTATGTCTATGAACAGGCACATGAAAAAACCCGTTTTTTAAATCAATAGTTGAGAAACACTTAGCCCCCGAAAGTTTATCAATCTGATCCTCGATGCATGGCATAGGAAATCGATCCTTAACAACTTTACTATTTAGTTTTCTGTAGTCTACACAAATCCTTATACTACCGTCTTTTTTTCTAATCGGAACTATGGCACTAGCGAATTCTGATGTACTTGGTTGAATAATGCCCTCTGCAAGCCACTCCTTTATTTGTCTTTTAACTTCATTATTTTCAGGTAAAGCCAAACGTCGTGGTGTTTGGTAAACTGGAATATCATCTGTTAGTACGAACTTAGCTTCGATACGGCACTTTTTAATGTTTTTAGGTTTGTAATCAGAGATTAAGCTTTGAATATCATCCTTTAAATGCATATCGCCTATTTCAAGAATGTCTGCATTAGATTCAATTTTTACCGGGAATACTTCAAGATTATTTTTATTACTTAATGGTTCGACCAGTATATCATTTTCTTTCATTAAAACTTCAGAAAACTTGAGTATTTCTCGTCTTAATAAAACTCGATGAGAGCAAACAGTATGGTCACTGACTACATGAAATGTCAATTTATACTCATTACCTTGAATATTAACATTTGTAGAAAATGAACCAATAGTATATACTGAACTATTTCTCAATCCATTTAATGTCAAAATATTTTTCACAAGTTCAGGACTACCAATATGTTTATAACAATCTAAAGTAATTAAATTTACATCACTACCAGTATCAAAAATTGCCGCAATTTCATTCCCCATTATCATTATTTTAAGCATCAGATTTTTGGGTTTTAGACTATTCGCAGTCACAAATGTTGATAAATTACAGTCTTTTGAAACGTGTCCGAATTTCTGGCACCTGAAACACCTCATAGTTTTGTGAATACCAGTAAAACAGGTAACCAAAGCTTGTTTGAGTGTGCTGAATCATTTACAAAGGAAGAACTGAGATAAACATGCCATTACGCCGTGTTCGAAGACAATATAAGCAGTTGTCGCAGTTTGAGAGGGGGAGAATCGTCGGGATGATGGAAGCTGGGTGGTCAGCTAGGCGAGTAGCTCGTCAATTAGGCCGCTCTGATTGTGTTGTGAGGAGGTGTTGGGACCAGTGGACCCGAGAGATGTCATGTACACGAAGACCAGGCTCAGGAAGCCCTCGACAGACCAGTCGTCGAGAAACCGCCACATCGTAAGAAATGCACGCGTACAGCCAACTGCTTCATCGGCCGCCATCCAGGCACAGGTAGCACCTTCACTAGGGTCCTCTGTGTCTTCTCGAACCATACGAAGGCGCCTGGCTGAAGGACAGTTGGTATCGCGGCGCCCATTACGTGTGCTGCCCTTGACGCCCACCCATCGACGCCTCGGTTTGGAGTTTTGCCGCGCACGAGGAAACTGGACTGCAGCGGAATGGAACCAGGTCGTCTCTAGCGACGAATCCAGATTCAATCTCGGCAGTGATGACAATCGTGTTCATGTGTGGAGAGCCCCTGGTGAACGCTTCAATCCTGCCTTTGCTGTACAGCGACACATCGCTCCACAGCTGGTGTGATGGTATGGGGTGCCATTGCCTACAATACACGGTCACCCCTAGTATTATTCCGTGGCACCATGACAGCCCAGCGGTATGTTCATGAAATCCTGCAACCAAATGTGTTGCCACTCATGCAACGGCTCCCAGGAGCCATTTTTCAACAAGACAATGTTCGGCCTCATACGGCAAGGGTGTCACAAGACTGTCTCCGCACTGTTACTACCCTTCCTTGGCCTGCCCGATCCCCAGATTTGTCTCCAATCGAGCATATCTGGGATCATTTGAGACGATGAGTTGGGCATCCCACGAGTTTGAACGAACTAGAGGCAAGGTTACAGCAAATATGGAACAAAATGTCTCAAGAGATCATACAGAACTTGTATCACTCAATGCCCGATCGTATCGCATCGTGCATTCGCGCTAGAGGGGGTCCCACGGAGTATTAACTCCTCCGTTCTTTTGCCTTTTTCTCTGAAATAAATTATCCTTTTTCTTTGATTTTCTTATCATTTACTTATATCAAAGTAGTCATTACGTATGTAAAATTTCGTTTTATTTTGACGACTCCTTCTTGGTGCGCTAATTTTTTTGTCCATGAGTGTACTAAAAAACTACTGAACTGATTTACACGAGGTTTTTATCAACATGGTCCGTGTTGTCCCAAGAAGGTTTAAAGCTATTGAAATCCTCGATTTGACCGCTAGAAAGAAAGTTCAACTATTTTATGTTCGCCGTCTTTTTAGATATTATCTATGAACCTTCTACTTTAAAAAGAAACATACGGATGGCAGCACCTAACAACTCCTGATAGCCCCCCTCTCATTTAGATGTTCAACATTCCTGTGAGGGAGGCGAGGGGTAAGGTCCCCACCCCCTGATTACCCCATCTCAGGGATCATCGGGATCGCAGATGACCCCCGAGTCTTTAAGGAGGGAGAGTGTTTTCTGACACCCCATGTAAGAAGACGTGTTGTCTGTAAGCTCGACCGTTTGGTCGTCATATGTGTTTTGGACTTTTATGAAGTGAATGTAAAATTTTGAATTTTGACTGTTCGACTCTTGTTGTAGCATAGCTACTCTTAAAAAAGCCACCGATACGACAAAATATTGGTCATCGCACAAATGCAGCTAAGAGAAAAGAGAAGAAAGACAAAATGAAACACACGAAGAAACAGCACAACAAAATAAACAAAATAGATTACATATGTCACAGTCACGTGCTACTGTATCATCACAACAACACGAAGCAAGTCGAGTAAGAATTAGGGAATTAAGACAATCTTTGTTGTATAGTGATCGAAATGAACAACGTGACAGTAGTCGATTGCGCATGCAAATGAATCGATTAAATCAATTGGCAAAACTTGATTATATTGTAGTCAGTATAATTCAGATAATTCAGATATTGATTTCAGTATAGTTCAGATATTGAATATAGCTTGCATCCAGTTGTCGTTGTTGAAAGCATGAATAAAGTTTGTACACGTTGCAACGCATTAAAATTCAAGAATGAAGCACCTGGGATGTGTTGTTTGAATGGTAAAGTTTAATTGCTACCATTGAAGGCAGTACTTGAGCCATTGTTATCATTGATCGCTGGTACTACAACACAATCAAAGCATTTTTTGATAACATACGAAATTATAAAACATGCTTTCAAATGACTTCGTTTGGTGCAACGAGTATAATAACTGAGAATTACATGCTAACACTCAAGATTCAAGGACAAATATACCATACAGCAGGCTCTTTTTACCATTTATGGATGATGACTGTAACGTCCAGGACTTTCCCGCGAGACAATGGGACAATGGCGTGGGTAGCACAAACAAGAGGTGTTTGTTCGCTCGCGCCGGTTTGGTGCGAGCAGTTCAACGCAGCATACAACCGGACCCCTCACGCTGTTTAAGCAATGGCTTATTCAGGCGTTGTTAAAGAAAGCTGTCCTGGACCGGGCTAGAAGTTGTCCAGGGGATGAGAGGCCCGGGAAAAGATTGCACCCTGGGTTTGAAAGAACCACCCCCAGCGGGGGGGGGGGAGAAAAAGACTGGTTTTGGGGAGAGAGACCCGGATCGAGATTATTCGACGCACGGCGGACGAGAGAGGAGGTGGCAGACTTTGATCGCCGCGGTGGTTGAGAGACGGAGAGTCCACCTTACTACTACGCGAGTAGTTGGAACGCAATGTTAATTTAACTTTTTTTTCTTGTATTAAATTGTTGTTGTTACGAAAGAAAGGGAGTCATTCCTAATATCGTTTCTTCACACCCTCACTGCATGCGGAACCTTTGAGTAATATCGCCCCATTCACAGGAAGGGTGATTTTGACTGCTCCACGCTCGGAGTACGTCAGTTAAAGAAATAACCGCTCAGAAAGTTGTAATCCTGAGATTTGCGTGCATGGGCTATTGCACGCAGGCGTTTACAGTAGTGTCAGAAGTGGGGTATTTTATTGGAATTCATATATTTCATTGGAAATTCAAGTGATCAAGTAAATCAACGTTGTAAAATTAACAAAGCCAATAAAAGAGAAATAGTTGAATCGTTGCAACAATTAAATCATGAGCACAACTAATTGATAAAATTGTTCAAAACGGCCATTGAACTAATGCCATCCGATGACCCTAAAATTGTGATTCGAGCAGACAAAACATTTGTTGGAGAACAAGCAAGGATATTTAAGGCTCCAACAAACGATTAAGTGGCAATAGTCATTGTTGGAGAACAATTTGAATCACGCGACATCGTACTTCATCGTCGAAATAATCGTCTTCAACGTGTTGCAGATACTCACCGCTACGCATTACAGTATCCAATATTGTTCTGGCAAGGAGAAGATGGATACCATTTTAACATCAAAATGATCAATCCGAAAATTGGTGAAGAAATAAACAAAAAGGTCAGTGCTATGAATTACATACTATTAATATAGACTGATGACTCGTTAAAATGAACAAAATCACATTTTAAAATGCCGTCAAATGTTTCATTAATGCATTGTTGAGATGTATGCAAAAATTTAATCTGAACGTTTGTTATATATTCGCATGAATCAGAAAAAACTACTTTCTGAAGAATACATACATTTGCGTGATGCAATAAACAATGACGGCAATGTAAATGATATTGGAAAAATTACAATATTACCGGCAACATATATAGGCAGTCCACGTTGGTGTTCCTATCATTCTTCTTAGAAACATTGACCCCCTCCCCCGTCTTTGCAATGGTACCAGATTGGCAGTCAAAAGATTATTAAACAATGTAATTGAAGCAACAATTTTAATTGCTAAATTCAAAGGAGAGGATGTGATAATACCACGTATAACAATGATACCAACAGATATGCAATTCCAATTCAAACGATTGCAATTTCCAATTAAACTGGCTTTTGCAACAACGATAAACAAATCATATGGTCAATCATTGTAAGTATGTGGGTTGAAATTGGAGAATCCATGTTTATCTCATGAACAATTATACGTTACATTCTCCCAGTAGGAAAACCAAGAGATCTGTTTGTATATATACCAAATGGAATCACCAAATCATTGTATATCCAAGAGCATTGCAATGAACTTAAAACTGAATTAAACAGTAATCACAATTTATGTAATCCAAAACATAAAAATTATAATGTAAATATCTACTTTTAACTAAACACAATAATTGATATCAAACTTTCAATTGCGTTCATTTAAGCTACATGTTATACTCTAGCAATAGCGAAGCATTGCCGGGTTAGCTAGTATATATATATATATATATATATATATATATATATATATATATATATATATATATATATATATATATATATATATATATATATATATATATGTATGTATATATATGTATACATATAGGGTGTTTCCGAATTCGACCGACAAATTCAGAGGGGTGATAGTAGTCATCAAGACGAGCAATAATCACATAGGAATGTATGACCAGAAAGGCAAACCTGACGCTGGAGGTCGCTGTTTATTTAATCGGACCATACCTCTTACCAACCCCACTGGATGGCCGGAAATATCGCATTTTTCTGGAGGAGGTAGAAAACTCAAAAACAAAACAGAATCACATAGGAATGTACCGTAGAATGGGGTTACTTGGACCCAAAAAGTGAAGATTTTTGTACATTTCTTACCCAATGATAGCCTTAAAAACATGTTTATGCTGATAACCTGATTTGAACACCTTATCTGAAGATTTCACAGGATTTTAGGTCTTTTTCAAACCAAAGTTTTAATTACATATATATTTAATAAATTATTGAAATTTGGGTTCAAGTAACCCGCTGATCGGGGTTACTTGGACCCAACCTACATTTTATATGAAATATACAATTCAAATAATTAGTGGGCTCAAGTACCACATAGGATATTGAAATAAAAATTGAGGCTTATGTATCAAAAATTTATTTTACATTAAAACAGAAAACAAACCCCATTTTATTTGCAAATCTGATTGTTAACAGTGAAGGAATCTTCAAAACTAATTTTACCCAGTCCCGCCCAGGGAAGTTGTTTTGAAAACATTTCACTGATCTTCCATGCATTGGAAGGTAAGACTTGACAAAATATCGAAAATCCACTTCGTCTATGGAAAATCCAAAATCACAAATTTTGTCTAAACTAGCCGCTGCGCGACCAGCATGGTAGCTTTTCGTTTTATATTTTCTTTTGCAAAACAACTCAACTGAAAGTAAAATATGTAAGGAATGTTACCATTACCTGTCATCATAAATATATGTTGTTAAGGGGTATTCTCTGTAAGGCTGATTCTAAAATATCGTGATTAAAAAATGTGAATTTCCATTACTTCAGAACAGAGTTAAAGATAAAACTGAGAAACCCAACACCGATGATATTAAAAATTTCATTCCTCTCTGAATCTACAATTTTTGAAAATTAGGATATCTAAACTTTATCATTACATCAAATAAGAAATTTTTGGAGAAAATGTTTTTCACTTAAAAAATGGAGTAAAAATTTAGCAAGTACTAAAATATAGTGTGGATTACATCACTCTCTGTATGTAATATTGTTCACAATTCAGATATCTCCACTTAATCATATCAAATTATAAATTGTTGGGAAAATTTCTTCACTTATAAAATGGAATAAACATTCAGCAAGTACTGAAAAAAGTGTAGAAAATTAACTATTACTGGTTGTCGGTTGCTGTGTCGGCGAC
Source organism: Dolomedes plantarius (assembly GCA_907164885.2). Taxonomy (NCBI): domain Eukaryota; kingdom Metazoa; phylum Arthropoda; class Arachnida; order Araneae; family Dolomedidae; genus Dolomedes; species Dolomedes plantarius. Next base: position 156,776,977 of record OU015492.1, read on the forward strand.
GGTACGCCTAACCTCACGATCATTTATGCTCTCTCTTTCACGCCTCCCTCTTAATGAATTATTTCTTCTTCGCTTTCTTTATTGAGACCGTTCCCAATTTTCACTTAGCATTCCTGATTTCAGCGCGTTAAATCCATGTTGACACGAGGTTGCAAATTGCGGACGGCCGCTAATGTTTACATCGAGCAGTTGCAGCCGTTGTCATTCGGAGTGTATAAATATCGTCGATTTTTGTGCCGCATGCCTACGCGTTTTATATATATTGATGAATCGTACAGGCCAACTCTTCTTCACTAGTAAATATGATTGGATCTCCAAGTTCGTTCAATAAACCATTCTTCAATCTCCTTTTCATAGTGGACCTACTAATTTTAAAGTGGGTTGAGGTATCTCTCTGAGACATTTCTCCTGGCCTCACAGCATTAAACATTCCTATAATTTTTCAACTGTAAAATCCGCATACTCTCTGCTCCTAGTGTGATGAAGCGCTTTCGATTTGAAAGAAAAATTAAAATTTTTAGAGAGATAAAGTGATCGAAGGCTGTTTTCATCACATTTCGGTTAGAATGCTAGGAAGCCGCCTTTGATTAGAGGACGGAACAGTAGTCTGTACGCTTAGCCAATTTAAAAGCGGCGGTGCGCGATAGGGGGTAGGTGATTCCAGACGCAGATAAGGAGATGGCACCAGGGTTTGACATTAAAGTAAAATACCCTATTGTAAAGAATTTATTGGACATGTAGACCGCAAAACACGTGGACTGGTCTTTGGGTGGTCTGTGTATGACGTAATTAAGACATGCATGGGTTATGGGATTATCCAATCCGAGAAATGAAAATGGAGGCTAAGTGGTGGATTTTTGAAAGCTTTCCTGAATGGATTAGGAGTCACGAGAAGGCGTGGACATTGTTATAAGAAAACAAATAAATAGAAGACTTAGAGTTTTTTTCGAAGACTCTCTTCTGCGTGCGGGCCCGGTTGACTTTTACCGGTGCTTTAGCATTGCAGGGGGATGAAGAGATTGGAATTTCAAAACGTCGGAGACCGGTTGAGCATTCCCGGGAGTTGTCCGACTGTACGAGAAAGAGGTTTCGTTTTCCGGAGACCGGTTGATCTTCCTAGTGCCTTAGCATCGAAAGTGATGAAAAGATTGGCAGTTTTAAATATTGGAGATCCGGTCGAGTCTTCTCGGAACTAAGAGTTATTTTTGATCAAGAGAATACAGACGAGGTGACAAAGAGGATGCGATGTAAGATTGGAGATCCGGACGAGTCTTCCCGGAGCTGAGAGTGATTTGGAGCAAGAGAATAGAAACGGGGTTATAGAGAGGATGCGCCTTAATGTTGGAGATCTGGTCGAGTCTTCTCGGCGAATTACCTATGCACTTGAACCAGTTTAACCATTTAATAAAAGGAACCGACATGAAGTAATGATATTAATACTTTTACAGTGAAATTTTGAGAATGTCTAATCAAAATTGTGATCTAGGGGACCCACTTCTTGCTTGGGTCCAAAGTAACCCATTTTTAGTTTATCAGCACACTAGTAATACTTATAATTTTTTACTGGGTTTAATTGATTTTTTATCCATCTAAAACTATCGATATATTCTTAAGGGAACAAGGGACTTTCAATCTAGTTTTCTTTAATTTTCAATAATTTTACTCTATATAACAAATGAGTATAATTAATATTCTTTTCTACTTCATTGAAGGCATTAATAATTCACAAATAAATATTTTGTGGAAGAACAAGAAATATTTATAAAAAAACTCTTTAAAAAATGCTAAAAGTTTTCAAAATGCTCCAAGCGCATTCATTTTTATCTGATTTCTTCCAAATTTCTCAGGATTGTTAATGGAAGTGTTTGTTACAAAACTGTGCATCATTCTTTGAAATCACAATTTTTTTTTAAATTTATAGACCATGAAATTAAGTAAAAACATAAAAAAATAACAGGCAGATTAGAGAAAAAAATATATAAGACTTTAGACTCATACATAAAAAAAATCACATGCACAACTATATTTATATTCATACGATAAAATTATAGTACAAAAATTAAGGATTTTAATTGATATGGAATGCGCATGGAGCATTTTGAAAAAAAGCATTTTTGAAAATTTTTTTGAAAAGCAGGCATTATTCTGCCAAAAATTCCTTATTTTGAAATCTAAGGGTTTTCAGTGTAGTAAAACAGAAAATAAATTATTCTCATTTTGTATAGAGAGTTAAAAATTGAAAATTTAAAAAATCGAGTTTGAAGGTCCCTTGTTTCCTTAAAGACTGAATTTGAAATGTAAATTTGTCCTTACCTAATCTGGGACTGCTGTGTGTAAAGAAGTGAAGGTGGAAGTTATAAGGTCACAAAAATACGTGTTTTTATCACAAAGCAACATAACCTGAACTAAAAATAGGTGAGAAGAGCGGGAACGGGGTAAAGTGCCTCAGGACCTAGCTAATGCTCCTATCTGTTGGGTAGATGGTGAATTATACCTATATTTTAATTACAAGAGACCTAGATGTAATTTAAAACACTTTTTCGGATTGGGTCCAAATAACCCTCTAGGGTCCAAGTAGCCCCAAGTTACGGTATGACTGGAAACGCAAACCTGGTCAACTAGAGGATAAACAAAGATGCAGAAATGTTGACTCTTCATTTTGCTCTGAATTATGGGCTATACAGTTTAGGATATAGTTCAAAAGTTTTTAGCTGCATATTCGTCATCATATTTGGTGGAACGGGGGGTGATCACAAATCTGTGTATTTAAAACAATAACCGACTACAAATAGCTGATCGCGGTTATTTAAGAATGCTACTGATTAAAATACAGCCGAACATTAACAAATTTATAGCAGGGCAACATGTTTATCCTTCTCACTAAGGTTAGTTTTAATGTTATTCGCAATTTCTACTCTAATATTATCTTTCCTTATCTTAATTTTCTGTGTGAAATGCGAATTTCACTTTTGTTTATTTAAATAAATAATTTTATAATTTCAATCTTCAAGATGCCTGCTTTACAGCATATTTCTTTATTATGTTCTAGGACATAGGTAGATATATAGTTTCATAAAATGACGCAAATATGTCAGTCCATCTCTGTATGTTCCGTTAAAGAGGTAAATTTCCAGCAGGGGGGGGGGGAGGCACTGAGTAATTTTTTTTTATTATTATGAAAAGCTGGCGGTAGGTAAAATAATTTTGGGAACCCCTGCTCTAAAATATCTCTAAATATGAAACCATTTTAAATTTCACAACAGACAACATAAATTTATCTATGAAAAAAAAATCTTCAAAAATTCCACGTATGAAAACATAAATTTCACGCAGTATTTGTACCTCCTATATAAAGTAAATATTTTTTCATCGGTGAAAACCAAACGAGGGGTTGGCGAGTTGCAAGTGTTCAACAGGTTCCTACCACATGCCTCACGGATCACTCTCTTTAGTGGTTACAAATCTTTTCTTTTAAACTACTAAAATGGGACCTAATAGACCAGAGAAGAATAATCGGGAAATTCTAGATAGGACAATGAAGTGTAACTCTAGAATTTTAGATCTAATTTACTCTGAACTTCGCCTGGTTCTATACAGGACAAAAATCTCTTACCTTAATTAAGTATTTCATCAGCCCTGATCTTTGCTACTATCGGGAGTTTTCTTCGTATTACCTTGATATTTTTTTCAAGATGGTTCCACCTCTATAACAGATAACTATACAAGTGGTCAGTAGAATTTTGTGAGAAGTTATATACACTTAACACAATACTTGCACTTCAAAATATTAATTTAGAAATACAAAAAAAACATTCGAAGCGGTGTTTTTGTTTATATTGAGTATTAATAACAATATTTATAGTGTGAAAATTATATCTCCAACAAAGCAATATATTTTCTTTTTTGTTGATGTTGTTGTTATTTTGTTTCTAATGCTGCCTGGAAATTCCAGACCATATAGGCTTCGGGCCATATAGGCCATATAAGCTTCGGGCTGAAATGTGCAGCTTCGGTTTATACAGTACCACAAGAGTCGGATCCGTCTTAGTTGTCACCACGATTTTGGCCGAGCACCCCTAAGGGCGACATCTGAAGGGATCGTACACTTATTCCCCCTCTCTGGCTTCATAGAGGGGCTTTTCGGTCCACGTATTTAACGTGCCCATATCCGGCCTAGACACGGAGGCATTTAATGGCACGCTTCGGGATTCGATCCGAGAACCCTCAGCACTGAAAGCCTGAGAGCTATCACAAGGCTACCTCACCTTCTGGTTAGTCAATTTACTCTTTTGTGAATTGTAAGAGGAATTTTTCCAAATTCTTTATCATATTCTTTGTGTTGATATGACTTGGCAAAGTAATCTTCAGTAACCATGCCTCATGACACTTTACCGGCTTGAAATCAATGTTCTTTTCAATTCCTTCACACACTTCCCCTTTAAAAGTTCCGTCCAAGACATTTCTCACCTTCCTTTATTGAAGAGTAATCTAAAAAAATATCCACCAACGCATAGAAAGAAAAGCAAATGAATGGAAACTCAGAAATAGGTTCTTTATTTCGCATAACCTGAAATAAAATTTTTGCCCTCACGTGAATATTTATTTAAAGTTCCCAACAGCTTAAATAAATATATAAATAATCCTAAGCAATATATCCCACTTCCTTTCTACACGTGATCAGCCATCACGCAATGGATCTGTGTGCTAAGGAACGTCCAGTAACAATAACAAAAAAAAAATTAATACTATTTGTGTCTTTTTACGAAGATAAATCTTTTTTTTTCTTCTTTCATCTCTTTCTAATATACCTTTCAATATCATATGTTCGAAGCATCTATAAGCGTCTTCCCTTTTGTCCCTGATTTCGGAGAAAATACGGAGGATTTGCGCATGCCCAAACCCCGCTCCTGAAAGTATATAAACTTTCTGAAGACACACTAGATCCTTACAGCTGTTCCAGGAGTTCAGCTGATATCTCGCTCATCTTAAGCGATATTTCTCAAGCGCTTACCAAACGTCCCTTCAGTGAAAATTGCGTCGCATAAGAATGCCGGTTCTGTTTACAGGCGCTAGTGGACTACTGAATTTTCGCCGACAGCTTACAGCCTTATTCTGGAATTGTCTCGTTGCCAAACGGAAGGTATGTTTCAAGTGATTATTTATTTACTTTAAATTAATTCTGCGGTTTCATTTATCCCAGAGTATGAATCTATCTAATTAGAACTGATTATTTGGATGTTTATCCGTATAACACATTGATAAACAGATAGAAATATCTTGTAAACTCTCCGAAAACATTAGCTAAAATATTAGGTATTTGGAATCGACACATTATGCAACATCATCATATTAAATCATTGAAGTTTGTTAAAAATATTTGTTTAGGCAAATTCTTGCGTGATAAGTTAAAAAAAAGACTTTAATATTTTTATCTGATACAGGAAAAATCATTCATAGCAGTTAGGCAATAAATTTGTCTGTTTATGACTTCTCTCGTCAATCAGTCTTGCATAAAGCAAACGATCAATTGTTGAAATTTGTCTATAAATTTCTAAAGAGTACATATTAAGCTTTTGAAGCTACTCTCACGCGTGCGTTTTCAAATGAATATGATATATAAATAATTCATTTCAGACTGAATTGCATGTAAGTACAGCCTACATATTTAGACACGTAGCGTAATTGTAAACATGTGACAACAGATGCATTTTCCCCTTTTCTTCTGGTTAATGAAGCTTAATAAAACGACAGTTCTGTTTTAAACTCTTGTGCCTGACAGGAGGGTCTTAGCTTCAAAATTTTGAAAACTTTGAAACATCTGCTTAATGCTAGCCATGTCTTTGAATATCAAAATTTTTCAAAATTTTCCTAGTTATTCATTAATCATTAGGTATCCAACATTCTTTATCTAATGCAATAATTACAATCTTTCGTTTAATGTTCAAAATCTATAACGCAGTTTCATGACTTTCTATTAATTCAATTGGTATTAATGTCTTTACATGACAAGTACACGCTGTGTTAGGATATTTAACGGCAATTCCTTACATCGTTGGGGGTAGTTCCTGCTTCTCGCAGAAAAACACTGCAACTTTAAGGTTATAGATTAAAAAACAATCAAGTACGTTAAATCTCTGTATTAATGTTCTGCCAGCCATTTATACACTATCGGTATAAAGGTATGCACACCAGCATAGGCATTAAAGTTAGATTTTTAAAATGCGCAGTTGAGATTTTTCCTTTCTACGAATAAATTAAGATGGTCAAATTTATGAGGAATGAATATAGCTACTTATTTTAAATTGTATGAAAATATTATAAACATCCTTTTAATTTGATAAAAAGACTTGTTTGAAAAAAAACTTAGATTGTGAAACCTATTTAATTTTAATTTTTCCGTATTTTAAATTTTAGTGCAGTTTATTATCCCAAAAATTTTCTACAAATGCTTATTATTTTGTTTTTCTTGCTAAAGCTTAATTTTTCCTTTTACGATCAGTTTTATTCAATTTTATTCAACATTAAAAATCCTTCAAGGTAATCAAAAGCCTCGTACAATATTTTAAAACTTGTATGAATGTTTTTACACTTGTATTTCCTACAACCATTGTTCGCAGTTCAATCTACTACAGCGAATGATTGCTGATCCAGCTCAGAATTAATAACTATTAAATTTATTTCTTTAATATATCAATCTTTTAAACGAAATACTTTTTCAAATTAACAGTAGTTAATATTCCTAAAAAATGGAAATCATAAAATTTGGGTTCATATTTGGATTGAATATATAAAAATATATAAATACATTTAATATAGAATATTTCTTTCTATGTATCGAATATATTGTTAAAGTCTTAGTTTAAAATAAAATAGCAACAGTTTGTATCAGTGTACCCTTAATAAAAATTATATTTACAATTCTACTGAACTCAGGTTTAATATCTTTTACCTAAATTTAAAGAATAAATGCATAAAGTGATATCAGTAGATGGGTTTGAAAGACAAGTATTTATCAATATTTTAATTTCCCGTAAAAACTAATATGCATTAGTATTGAATTTTTAAATCTAAGTCATTTTCAAATTAATTAATAATGCAATAAAAAACTAATTTTTCTATAAAGAGAATTTTTCTATTTCTAATTTTCTAATTTTATTTTTCTGTTTCTTTTATTCAACTTAATTTTTCCATGCATTCAATGAAATTCACAAATGCTTGTCTATATTCAGTTTGCATTTGTTTTCATAAAAAAAAGAAAAAAAACTTAACTCATAGAGTACTGGATAAGATAATTTTTTAAAAAAGTGATAACACAAGGAACAATACCCTCATGAATTCCCTTTTCGATGAATAAGCATCGTTGCGATTAAAACCATATCTGAGATACCTATATCTACTTGTTCGATGTTTATTGTAGATCAGCAGATGGTCCAATACGCATAGGCGCAGTATCTCTCGATGCACCTGTTGCATTGGGCTCTCATGCAAGCCAATTTCGACATTCAAAAACGTGGGAGAATTCGTGATTTTTTAAAAATTTATTTATCTGTATATCGATTTAACTAATTGTTTCTTATGATAGGGATAGATAGACCTGGGATTCCTTAAGCTCTTAAATTTTGGGGTTGAAAATAACATTGCTATCAAAATCATGCTATTGCTCTTTATCTCTCTTTTTCGTAGATCTTAGACTTATCATACGCATTTTTATATTCGAATCTTCGTAAAATTAGCTGTTTGACTGTATGAAATACACACACACACACACACACACACACACACACACACACACACATATATATATATATATATATAAAGAGAGAAAGAGAGAGAGATTTTACGTGTGTATGTATTTACACATCAGGACATAACAGACAGGAAAAGAGTTCACCACAACAGCCTAACCCCACGATTCGGATTGTCCCGGAATTAAATATATATATATATATATATATATATATATATATATATATATATATTATATATTATATATATATATATAAATAGAATATATAAATATTATATAGATATATATATATAGATATATCTATATATAATATATATATATATATATATATATATATATATATATATATATATATATATATATATATATATATAATGTTTAAACATAAACAGCATTTCCTTTTAAAATAAAGTTACTTCCATGGCATTCGGAAAAAACACGTAGGGCTTTAACAGGAAGTAGAATTGCAGCTGGATTAATCGAAAATTCAAAATAAGAATGCCTCTGTTTAAATAACATCCGCATTATATAGCAGCTATTGACGTCAAAGTTACATCACTATAGTTCAAAATGATTCTTCTTTTGAAACGGTGGCCAGTCATTGAACCTTACCCTTTTTTCAATAATAAAGTAAAGTAAATAAGTCTGGTGTTTTAAAAAACTACAGTAATAATAAACTGTATTGAACACTAACTGGATTGAACCCTATCTGGATGGATGGTCTAAAATTTTCCTGATATGATACAAGACCGTGATAATCACATCTTTAAAGAATTTGTTTTAATCGATTTTTCCTACTAAATCTTCATTCGAGACTAAAATAATTCAATAATTTTAACTAATATGGTTGGTTGGAAGAGTAGCATAGACCTGCACATACATATTAAAGTTTATTCCAAATTGTTTCAAATATCCATGCCACCCTTGGGACTCAAAATTGAATGTAATATGGCGTCTATTATTTCAGTCGTTTCAGTATGGTGTCTATTATTCAGTTTGAACGTGGCTGTTTCCCGTAGCGTGAAAGCGAAAAAAAAAAAAAAAAAAGAAAGTGAATCGTCAGATACACTAAGGTGGAGATAAAACGATCAGGAGAAAGATAAGGTACGGCAGGATGAAAACTAGGATTCGTATCCTTATTGAATCCTGATTTCATATGATACGTGAAACGGATACGTTCAATTGATAAAAATGCAGTCGCGGTCTTAGTTATTGACAGTATGAAGAAAATCCTTTTTGTACGAATGCAGGTAAATTTATCGTTACCAATTTAATTTTACATAAAGCAGGGCGTTACCTTAAATATCTAACTATGGCTCTGCACATTTTCGATTCTTTCATAAATTCTCCGGTTATCTTGTTATTTTAAAGTATTTTGATGAGTTTGAATTTAAATACTCTCTCTTTCAAGTGCTGAGGAATAATGGTACAGTGGGTTAATATAAAAACAGTAAGAAGAAACTATTCCTCTAAATTCTAGTTTACAAATTTATGAAGCATGGAGAAAAATCAATAATTCAATTAATCAAGTTTTAAATTCTACATTGCATGAAAATGACTTAAAGAAAATTATATATGTATGTATTTTATGTATTGAATATCCTGTAATGTATAAAGAATGTATATAAGCCTTTTCTATTGAGGGGCAGTTTGAATAGCTCTGCATGTATGCCGTGTTGATTTGAAAACAAAAATGGCGCTGCTTAGATAATATCTAAACAGGAGCCTTATTGACAAAAATCCCTCTCCCGTTCCTTTCATATCTTTTACAGGCCACGTGCTCTTAGTTGCCTCCAGTCTTTATTCACCTCAAGCTTGTCTCGTACAACAACAGGTCATTACGTAAGTAAAGTTTTTGAATGTGCATAAAATGCTTAAGTTCTCCTTTCTTTGTGACTTAAAAGTTTATTGGAATGTTTAACAGTTCTCAAAGAGTCTAGCGAAATGCTGTACAACACGCGCTATACAGTTAGCTAACACACGCTAAATAAGCCACCAGTATTCTCGTAGTGAAATGTGGTCACAAAAGTACCAGGAATATTCAAATTTTACCTAAAGTTACCATTTCCCTCAAAGGGAAATGTTTAAACTGCGTATTTAGTACTCACATTTCGGCTATATATATATATATATATATATATATATATATATATATATATATATATATATATATATATATATATATATATATATATATATATGAAGGAGAGGTAGTAAGTTTCTTTCTTCCTTACTATATCTAATTTTGTACTAATTTGAATAACGATGCTGGTATTAATGGATAATGTAATGCAATATTTTTAAAACTAGACTCAGTTAGCATCAAATGTCTAAAATTTCAGTTCTTATATTTTCAAAGCAGCCTCATGAATTGTAAAAGTTTGGGTTTAATCAGCACGTATCAAGGATCAGATAGTTTTCTACCTAACTGTTAACGATGTTTATAATATATTATTTTCCTAATCTCGAAGTTGGAAAGTAATGTTTTCATCATCAATTGAAAAGGAAAATAAAATAGAAGCAACATCTATGATATACTGAACAGAAGAATTGTAATTATCTCAAAATAATGTATTAAATATTAAGATTTTCACTAAAATTTATGACATCACAGAGAACTGACCACAGTCAAGATATAAAACACGTTGAAATCCCGTTGTACGATCATTTAACGACTGATGGCGTAAGAGCTTTCATACGCGTTTATGATAATATCATGTCATGGTGATTGAATCAATGTACCCATTTCGTGGCTGACTCTTTGTTAATTTTTCTTCATTTTCCTAAACATCAATTAATTGATTTCAAATGGAATGCAGTTAAACCAAGTTGGTTATCCACTTATCACTTGAATAAATAACAAATGTAAGTGTTTTTATATGACACTTAATGCATGTAATGAACAGTTCATACTACCCTCTTCTGTTCCAACTGCAGTTACGATTAAGATTTTAAAACAATTAGGTACGTCAAATACGATAATTTAGACTTTCTGTTTACCCATAATTTATTGTTCTTTTTCGAGTAAACACAAATGACAAAATGCTTTATTGTCATCATAATATATATTCGTGTAAAGAATATAACAAATTTCTAAACTCTAAACAGCTTAAATTTGAGCCAACCTTCTTATTTTAAACTTTTCTATTAGTAGAAGCTAGTCTAAGGGCCTGTTCACATAGGAGTTCGTTGCGTTGCGTTATGGAAAAGATGACGTTGAGACGAAAATAAACCAGTCATAGGCCTCCAAACGATTAGCAATGGAATTTTTAACGCCTATGATTGGTTTATTTTCGTCTCAACGTCATCTTTCCCTTAACGCAACGCAACGGACTCCTATGTGAACAGGCCCTTAAAAGAACTTGCATAAACTGATCCCCTACTCTCGCACAACTTCGTATATAAGTACGAGCTATGCATTTACAGTCAGTACTTCATCTGGAGGGAATTAGCCTCTCTTACACCTAGATTTTAGTAAGGCATTGTCTACTGTTAAAGTGAAATATGTTTAACTTCCTGTTGAAAAAAAGCGATTCACCATAGCATGAAAAAAATTTGAACTAATAGATCATATACAAAATTAAGTCTTAACAACTACTCTGAAAATTTAAAAATATTTTCAACTCGATTGCTCCATCCCTAATTCTTTTAGTCTCTTCGTAAGATAAGCCTTCTGTGTAGAATTCTTTGGTTAGGTGTATTTCATTTTCACCACTGCAGTATGAGACTGCTATAGCTCGTCACCTTAATTTCGATCATCGTCTGGGAAAGGCAGCTATCTTAGCATTGGCCCTTCTTTTCCTTTGATCAGCATAACATCCCAGGAAGACTTAAGAACTCCCACGTTTATCACTTCAATACATATTAACAAATATACTTTTGAGATGTAGTCATACAAAAAAATTTAAATCTACAACTGCTATAGCTATATTCTTCTTGACCAAATATAGAAATAAAATATCCGTCTCTATGCTAAAATATGCTCGTGTGATAAATATTTTAATTCGATTTTTATGAAATTAGTGACTGGATAAGTTTTGATATCGTAAAACGAGTCTACACGATGTTATTTTATCGCGTATAAGTAAACAGCTTATTGATAATCACAGAACTACGAAAGACATCCCAGAATTGAGAAAATGGTTATGTTAAAAAGCTCCAGTAATCTATGATTATAGGTTTTATCAGTATGGTTAAATTTACTTTTGAATTTTTAAGAAAACTCTTATTTCAATTAAAAATTTCTGAGCACTTCTTAAAAGACACAACTTGATGAAAAACTCTGCTAAGATTTTTTCAGCAACAACGCAACAAAAAAATAAGACAAGACGACAGTATTAAGAAAAATATATCATCATGGTATGCAACATATTTATTTGTTTATTTTTATTCTGAAAAGGAGCTATGGTATGAAACGAAATAAGAGCACTTGTTATCGTCTGTTAAACATTACTCTACGATTAAATTTAATACCATTTTTAGATTAAATAACGTGCAGTATCTTTTGGAATTATAAAGGAAGTCTAAATTTAGACATTTATAAAAAGTACAGTATCAAAATACTTTTACAATAAATTATTGCTGTTTTAATAAGTCTACCATTACGGTTAAAAATAGAAAAAAATGGCTATTTAATTCTGGATAATAGCTGAAAACATCGAAAAACTATAAAAAATTTCAAATTGCTGCTGATATTTTTAGACTGTGAAAGGTTTACCTTTTCCTTTTTTTTCTAAACAAGCTTTCGTTTGTTAAATTTTTTCATAGCCGTCTATTTTTTTCGTAACTCCTCATTTTTGTTAATTACTCTAGCTCCATTTCTATAAAAATATTCTTTTCATGGTGCATTGTATATGTTTATCATGTTTATTAAACAAACATTGATTTATGTATATGAAACGTTAAGTCCAATTAATTTTGAAAATGATTATTTATCTCAGAATACTGAAGCAAACTTCTCAAGACTAGGTAATGCAATTTTTATTTTGCTGTCATTAATCTTTTTTTTTCTCAAAGAGGTTACAGTCAGCTGCATATACGCATTAGTCAGTAAGAGATTACTTGAAGTGTAATAAGAAACTTAGTGTTTACACTATAATAAAGAGAAATACAGTAAGAAAATAATGATTTCTTGATACTTAATTGCAAAAAAGAGTAAAATATATATGGCGATAAAACTTTTATAGTTTTAACGTAAATAGCTGATATAAATCTTTTTAGCTGTGTTATGTGCAGTACTATCTATTCAGGGAAGCTGGAAAAATACGTTATACGTGTAAAGTATTATCTGTCGAACTAAAATTTTTTGCAATCTATACTGATAAAAGTAATAACTGGAAGATGTTTTAATACCACTCTTTTCTTCGCTCATTCGATGTTACGATACATTCAGATATACCATAATAAATCCATCCAAAATTTTCCGAATGATCCCTTACACCTCTTTATGATGTATTGAAATATAAAGTAGTAATTCCTAAAAACTTCTCAGTGCCAAAAAAATAAATAAATAAATAAATAAAATAAAAAAAAATAAATAGATAAATAAATAAAGACGATGAGTAACTATAAAACATTCTTTTATATGGAATAATGTTTTAATTTATTAATGTTTTAATTTTTATGTATTAAATAAATTAAAAACTTATTTTTAAATATACTTTTGATTATCAAAAAGGTCTTTTTTCAATGCTTTAATTTAATATTCTTTGTCAACTATTTATAATGAAACGTATCACAGTAGAGTTATAAAAGGGATTATTTTAGCAGAATATTTTATAGGGGAAAAAATAAATGCTCTAATTAATAAATTGTAATATTTCAATAATCTTAAAATAATTTTATCTCTTAACCAATGTGTATATATATAGTTCATTAAATAGATTATGAATTGATCGATAGAAATACAAACTGTTACAACAAGCCATTCTGTTATAAATATAACAGAATGGCATTCTGTTATAACAATAGACTAAACAACAAGCCATTCTGTTATAAATATAGACTAAAACTCCACTCTTATATAGGATATGAGATCAAATCCTATTGCATTAAATGTCGATCATACAATCTAATTTACTTGTAAAAAAGATACATGATTTAAAATATGACAAGATTCCTGCATGCCAAATTGTTTAAGTGTTTCCGTGCTAGACTATAGTATATAAAGAGCTCCATCTGACCACAAAACTTGTGTTTAACTTTATTTCTTCCCAACAGAGAACAGACTTCTACTAATTCATAACAGCGTCATCGATATCACCTTGCCATGCCTAGCTCTCACGCACCATCACTAACAAGCGTAAACGAGAACTCGTGCTACGAGATCAAGGGCCACTATCGCCTAGTGCTAATGGGCGCCGCCAGCGTCGGAAAGACAGCCATTGTTCACCAGTTTCTCTACGACCACTTCCCCAGCGAGTATTTGCCCACCATCGAGGAGTTATATCGCGGAGAGTACGATGTAGGCAGCACGGGCCTCGTGCTGGACATCTTGGACACCAGTGGAACTTACGAATTTCCTGCCATGCGCAAGCTAGCTTTCGACACCGGAGATGCTTTCATCTTGGTGTACGCCATCAACGACAACGATTCCTTCGAGGAAGTGCGACGACTGAAGGAGCTGCTCCTGGAACACAAGCAGTCTGATGTTCCCATCGTGGTAGTGGGCAACAAATGTGACCTCGACAAGCAGCGAGAGGTTCAGAAGGAGTTGGCAGACACGATAGTGGGAATCGACTGGGAAAATCGCTTCGTGGAGTGCTCGGCCAAAGAAAACATCAACATCGTGCGAATCTTCAAAGAAATCTTGCTGCAAGCCAATTTCCCCTACGACTTGAATCCAGCTGTGCAGAAGCGACGCACCTCATTACCTCTATATGCCTTGCCAAAGCCAAACAACAACACCACAAAGAGCAAAAAGATCAAGCGAAATAGCTGCGCCGTCTCATAACGGTTGCGTGAATTTCGGCGTCATTTTCCGATGATTATATTGGTTAGCGAAGCGTTTCATCTTTATTTTCAGTAAAATGAAAGTACAAAGTTAATATCATTACGGCGAACTTGTTTCCTTACTGTGCTTTTTTAAGAATACTTTTTGGTGAATTACTGATCCTTTTATTTTTTACTAAATTACGTGTTTCGAAGTTACAGAGGAGTTCTGTAGAAGCTTTATCAGTTCTACGATTGAACCTGCTATTTTTCTCGGGCTCAAAATCAGTAGAAAGATCAGCCAAATCTTACTTTTTTTACCTAACAATTATCTCTTTTGAAGCTACATCAAATGTGTCAACATAGCATGAACAAAATTGAGTTCAAAAACTTAATTTTTTTGCATTATCTTAAATCGGACAAGGAGTAAAAGATTGTTTTTGGTGTTTCATTTAAGGACGTTAAAGAAACAAACATTTTACTAAGAGCAGGACTTATTTTGAGTTATTTCCTAATAACTAACTCTATTAGTTTCGTACAGTAAACATTTTTTCTCTTTATTTTGCAAATATTACTTTCTATGCATGTATATATATAAATATTGTGTTTCAGTGTACATTATTCACAAAAAAACCAATGATGATGATTTTATGTACGGTTTTTCTTTTCTCAGTCAGGGCTTTTGTCTTTTGAAAATTAATAAGCTGCATTTTTGAAATACAAAACTGATTTTAACTTATTCTATTAGTTATGTTACGTTTTATATACTGGGGAAAACTTAAATATTTTAACATATGTGTAAAGAAAATGTAACAGATAAACATCCTATCTTTGCGCTAGACTTCACACTATTTCAAAGTTGGAAAGGACTGTTCGAGAATCATTGTCTTTGAAATTATCCTTTCAGGCAGTACTAGTATGTTTGCACTGATAAATTCTACAGACGAAGTTGAGTTCTTTCTTCAAAACAGGCAGTCTAAAAATACATATGCTATGTTACCTTGTCTTAGGACGGGATTCTTTTGAAAGTAAAATATCTGTTGAACCATAATCATCTTTCATGGTATCAGCATGAGTAGAATGTCCCTTTTCTTAAGATTTGTTGCTATCTCAGTAAATCTTCATTACTAAAATCTCAATAAAACTTCATTACATAATTTAAAAGGTGTGAGGCGGCGAGTTTTAAAACCTCCCTTATCTACAATTAATGATTTTATTTCGTAAATTGCAAAAAAAAAACCTCTCTGATACCCAGTTTTGCAGATATATTTTATTATTAAATTCCTTATGGGAATAGAGTTTTACTGCACAGTTCAGCTGCACCTGCATGCAAGAGTGTAACGTTAATCAGAATCATGTGCTAACTCATTTATTTTTAAAATTTTTGAATAAGGGCAGTTTCGAATTTCACCGCCGAATATTACTTTATTTTAAGCAGTGTGTAAATCACAGGAAGAATTTTAAAGTAAGTTCTGTTCTGATTGATCTTTTATAAAAGTATTGACCTTATTTCTTAATCAGGAATTTCATTAACACTGTTAATATATTTATTCCATAGTATTAATTTTTCTTTTGAAATGTGTGAAGAAGTCTGCAATGATTTTTCAAAAAGAGGGTTCATGCTTCTTGAAAATTGATCTTCGACCCCACAGTTGTATCTCTCGATGTAAGCCATATCAGTCTAACTTACTAATATAAAGAGCTCTCTTTTAAACAACTGAAAATAAGCTATCACGATTTGAGGTTTTCAGCTGAGCACTGCCTTAAAGTTTTTCATGGCAAATACTGATGCTGCTAAACACATCTTGAAGCATTCATTATCTATAATGAAACGATACATCTCTCTTCATCATTACATTGTTAACAAAAATGTGATCTTTGGTATATTTGAACTGAAATTCAGTATCAAAATGAAAATGTTATGTTCACTTTCCAAATGGGGTATTTAATGACAATTTTCAGAGAATTCTGTATATTATAAACTAATATCATCTGTGTAAAAAGTAGGAAAAATTATCCTTTGTAACAAAAGATATATTCAACAGTTTTGGAATACCATACCAATCAAAGTTTTAAAAAAATCTATGAATAAATTAAACCTAAGAAGATAAAATATATGGATATTTTTAATCTTGATTATTTTTTATTTTAAAAAATTATAGAAATTAATTTCTGAAATCAGCTTCGGTATAATATGATGATAAAATCCTCATTGTAAGGCTTAATTTTTTAAAAATTGTCAACTCTTTCAGAAAAAAAGTTGCGTATATAATACCCCAGAAAACTGTTGACAAACAGGAAAATCACCCCCAAAAACATTTAAAATTAGAATTTTCTTCCACTAATGTACTCATAATAGTATCTGAGATCACTTCTCAGTCTTCCAAACGTTATGTGGGTGACGACAATCGTAAATTTTAGTTAGTAACTGTACCTTCATAAAGATAATCAATGCTTCACAACAGAGGCCTCGCAACTAATATTTACACAATATCTGAAGATGCAATGAAAGATGGAAAGCAACTTTCAATCGGCATGAACCCACATCTGTTTCATATGTGTTCGAATTTAGGATTTCTCCTAGTGTTCGTAAAACGTAAGCAGAATGTCCAAGTGTTTATGTCTGTGTTTATGTAATTGTTTTTGTGATGTCTATGATTTCTGAATGCTGAAGATAGGTTTTCCTAATCCAGTCAACATTATACTAAAAGAGAAGAAATGAACAAATTCAGATAACATTCGAATCGTTCGTAATTTTCGGTCATTTTATTGTTAGTTTCTTTGATAAAAAATAATATTTCTTGAATAATAGAAAAAATTTCACAGGTTGTTAAACTGTTTTTAGGTATATATAATATTATGTTTCTGTCATTTCGACACTAAAGATTATTAAAATTGTTGCCGTTCGTAGTGGCATTAAAAATTTATTAATTAAAGATAACTATGAAAAGTTACTTGCACAATAAAATCTTTCTTTTTATGAATAAATAACAGACTTTTAAAATTTATGTTCCTTGTTTGAAAAATAATGAGTAAAAAGAAGTATTTGTTGAATTTATTAAATTCAGTCCATTTATCTTATTCTGAAATTTTCATTAATTATTCCTACGTTATTCCATATTTAGCATGAAAAAAGGAATTATGATTCATATTCTGAGCAGAGGAACAGAGAAGTAGATAAAGCTAATATTTAAGAGCTTTTTTAGTTCATGAATAATAGATCAGTGGCTCGCTTTTAAAGAGTTTTTTAATATTTAGAGAGATTCGAGAATACAATCTTTTTCATGTTTATTTACTCGTCAATATGGACAAAAATACATATGCTGTCTTTCGAAATCTACCTAGAAGTTTATAAAGACAAGAGAAATAATATTTCCTGCAAAATATTCAATTATATTTGTGACGCCATAAGAACTAATTGATATGAAAATCTAAATAACCCTTACTTAATTTGCCCTTAATTTGGAAAATTTTATCACCATCGGAATCACTTCCTTATTTCTTTAAACTAGCATAATATTTCAATATACTAACTTACGGGCATTTGATACAAGGTTTTGTCTGTAATTTATTCTTATATATATAATCATAATGAATACCTTCGTTCACTATGTAAAGGTTTAACAGTTTAAAATTTTAAGAGACAGTTTAGGAAACCTAAAAATATGCCCAGTCATTAATATCTGAGAGCTTCAATATTGAAATTTGCCATTGCTATTTTATAACTAAGTAGCCAATGATTTTTTATGCATTTTTCAAAGCAAAAGATACTTTTATTTAGTTTATTAATGTATTATGAATTAATTGTACAGATCAAAAAATTAATTTTCAATCGCGTGTATTTAAAATATATATTTTTAAATTTATACCAAACGCACAAAAAAATTCCTAGACACTATGATGTCTCCTTTAAGAAGATTTTATTGTGCTTTATGTTTAGGAAGTAAATTAAGAATTTTGATCGTATAAAATGATGGCTGTAAACGAATGCACAAAATGTCATTCTGAATTTGCAAAAAGTATTTCTTTAGAGCATTTAAAACGTTTTATGATTGTTTACTGTGTATATGATTGTCATCATGTTTGTAATTATTTGTTCAGCACAAATATGTAATCCCCAATGCATCATTTCACACCCATTTTCACCCCCTCTTGTGACACATCTCTCTATTAATATATTTATATTTAAATATATATATTGGTATATTTATCAATGTCTTCTCGTTGAAATAAATGTGGAATATATATTGAAATTTTGATTCTTTTATTCAGATATTTAATCACAACATTGTTCAGGAACTTTGATTCCATATTTCACTTTGAACACTGCAAGGCATATTTACGAACGGGATTTAAATTTGTGGTGCTGTTTTAATCTATCGGGAAAAAATTAATCATCTCCTTTCTCGATTGGCAAAGTCAATTATTTTGTGTTCCGACGACAACTAGGAGTAGATTATGGGGATTTTTTTTTACAACTTCCCATCAATAGTCTGTAATACAGATGATAGATGAACAGTATCAGTTCTATTCTCTCAGAACATCTACATATTCACACGTCTAGAGATTATCATACGACACTTGTTAGACTTGCTCGGACCCTGTCATATTACCGCTTCATTGGGGGATGATATGAGGCCAAGAGTAAAGATGTTTGCCTCTGATGAAGGTTTCCTTAGAAGTGAGGATAATTATTATTTATTACGGGAAAAGTTTCGAGATTATGTAGTCTCTAACACATGCATTTAAATGAATAAGTAGACAGTATATTCTATAGAAAAATTGATTCTAAAGGGGGGAATTTCGGGCAATAAAGCGTTTTAAGACGGCAATACACCATATTAGCAATCTGTAGGTGGAAACGGCTACTTTTTGCTGACTTTGTGAATGGAAATAAATCACTCTTATACTTAAAAATACCCTGCACCGCACCAATGATAAAATAAAATTCACAAGATTGCGATGGCTGCACCTCCATGAAATAGAAAACATCATTGACAGTAACAGGAATAGAAGATGGTATAACTCATTCGCAAACGAGAAAATGACTGGAATAAAAACTTTTTTTAACAAATATTCGAGAACAAACAGTTATTACATTATTAAATTCTTCGGATAGCACCATGAAAAAGTCATAAACTAGAATTCCTGGGAAATCTAAAGTTTTCAGATATGTAAGCATCAAGGAAAGTAATTTACGAAATGTCTTTTTTTGGTACGGAATTTGTTAAAGTTATATTTGTCTTTCTACTGAACTGAGACGCAGGTTAATAGAGAGCAAATAAGCGAGACACAGCTGAACTCTTATCTCTTTCAGTTTAATTTAGAACAGTTGCACATTTTATGTTCATACAATATTGAAGGGGTACATCAAAAGAGAAAAATCAATGTTTTCCATTACATCAAAGAAAAGGCCGAGGAGCCGGAGTCGGGTTGGTATGGCTTGTTCCCAGGGCATCGGGGTCTGTTGTGAGGACCTCGCTGCTTGGAAACGGAGAGCACGACTGTGAGTCTCCTGGGGGAGTGGGATCCTCTGAGGGAGTCACTGTATCACCTTCAAGGCTTCGGTTGTCACCACTTCCAAGTAGTCTCGGCTGGAAACCGGGCGATGGCCCGGGCTAAGAGTGACATGGACGTTTGGGACTCGATTTTCACCTTATGGCGTTAGCTCATGTTGCTCCGCTTGTCCTAAACTAACTCGTACCTGCCCTACTTTGTGCATGGTGTGGGATTATGATGCGCCAAGTAAATGACTGTCATCAGGTACTACGTAGTCACATACCGAAGTGGAACGACCTAATATTTTACACTTACGTCAAACTACAGCACTGATGTTTCATCACCGAGTTTGTTATTGTAAGAGAAACATCGATTTTTAAAGCATTTTTTGAAAAATATCAATATATTTAACTGAAGCTAATTTTCTTCAAAGTAAAATAATTGTTTGAGCCTTGTAAATAATACGGATAGATGATAAGGAGAATACCAGTTGGCAAGGTATAAAACAGTAATGTTAAACTGATGCGATAAAACTACAACCCTGAGAGTAATGAGACAAGTTTAATATTCTACACTCTATAACCAAAAAATCGATGCACCAAGAAGGAGTTGTCCGATTGTAATGAAATTTCGTGTGCAATGATGTTTCGACCGAACATGCAATTAATTAAATTTTGGTGTCCAATGAATGAATAGCGAAAGCAACAATGCCTCGCCGAAATATTCGGGCTCATTAAGAGCATTTTCAGAGTTTGAAAGAGATCGTGTCATTACGTCATTACATTGAAAGAGGCAAATCGAAGAATCGCTCGACCTCTGGGTCGAAGGGATGCAGACTAGACGACGCTGGCAAGAGTGCGTCAGCAACTGCAGATACAAGTGTCGACCTAGCACCGCAGCAGCCACCTAGGCAGCGCTCGACCTAGGACCACAACAGAACGGGAAGACAGAGTGATTGTCAGATACGGTAAAATATTGTACGTTTATGAGCCGAGAATTCGATAATTTTATACGCTAATATTAATGCATAATAGCATCCTACTTGTCTTAATAGGCAGTTGCAGTTCTTGATGTTGAAGATCAATAGTCTTGTCTAGGAGGCACACAGTATTTGTTCCACAAACTTCGAGCACATTTCTAAAAAAAATATACCCAATTACAGTTTATTTTGCTATCTATATATATAAAACAGTTCCCTGACTCACTGACTCACTGAAATACAACGCACAAGCCAAACCGCTGGACCTAAAGGGCTGAAATTTTGGATGGCGATTCTTCTAATAGTGTAGGGGTGCACTAAGAAAGATTTTTGAAAAATTCTTCTTAGATTTTTTAAAATTAAATTTTTAAGCTGTTTTTGTAACTTTTTTTAAGCTTGCATTTAAAATAATAATTTGAGGGTTATAAAATTTATATCACGAGAAAGATCATAAAAATTTCTTTAAAATGAAATCTTTCTCGAACCTTTAACTCAATTTTCTGATTTTTGGTGAATTTTTAAAGATTAATTTTTAGAATTTAATTTATTAAATGCTGATCACGTGATTTCTTTTTCTGGTACTTTAAATAAATTTATCGTCACGTGCATAACAACTAAATAGACAAAAAAAAATTTTTTTCTTTCTAATGCAGCAGACGATCGGATATTATCCAAAAAAAATAAATATACCTTACGATTTTTTTATAAATATATATACATATACATATATATATATATATATATATATATATATATATATATATATATATATATATATATATATATATATTGCATCAATTGTATACATTGATCGTCGCATTTATTATAAATATATATATATATTTTTTTGGCATTAATTGCATACATTGACTGTTGTATTTAATTTGAATGTACTCCGTAGCGAAGCGCGGGTTTTCAGCTAGTCGTCCATAAAATGCTTAGAAAAATGCATAAATTAAATTTTAAAATAATTGTGTGGTTTTCTTTAGCATCAAATTTTTATACAAAAAATATTAGTAGGAGGAACTTCCCCATGCGTTTTCGCACAGATTACATTATATTTATAAATAAAGCTCTAAAAATAAGAAGATTAAATTAGAATGTGGAAGTATAGCAAAATTCCGTTCGTTTTTTACCATGATGCAAAAACTTAATTTACAGAAGAATGAAGTGAATTCCTACACAATTAAATTTATGGAAATGTAAAATTTGAAAATAAGGACAGAGAATATTATTTGAAAACATTTGAGAATTCTGTAACCAAAAAAAAAACACTTTCTTATGTGCACAAAACCATTCATTTCTTAAAATCATTTCTTAAAAGGCAAATAACATTCACTGCAGCAAATCTGCTTTTAAATTTCATTCGCATCAGAACATATAAAATGATAATGATAATAGATTATTTTTTCTCAAACCATAAATGAAAATACAGTTACTTCATACAGAATCATTTGTAAAGTTTCTTTTGTGAACTACGATGTTAAAAAAAAAATAATAATGGGCATTCTATTTAAACCACAATATTAACTCAACCCTTGCGAAATTGAGCTTGGATTCAAGTAAATTATGAATGTTACTTTTGCTTATTGTTTCCAACTATACTCTTAAACCCATCTTAATGCTCATATAAACTCCATTTATTAGAAACGTGTAGTAAAAAATACGACTGAGATGTAGATAGCAGTAAATGAAACTTTTTAACCACAGGGTAACGAGTGAAATTTCGTCAAACTCGGTGTGAAAGCCTTTCAAGAAAATAAAGGTCTATATAAAAACATTTGAACATGACACACTGAATTTCGAATATTCTTTTTAGAATGTTTTCCAGAGAGTTTTATGTTTCAGTTTCTGTTTTTATGTCTCAGTTGCGGTAAATACTTTTCAGTGTTTGTATTGGCCGATTAAAATTCAGGGGTAAAAAGTATATTTTCCAGTGTCACTCTATGTACAAGCGTTAATTTGCGGTTGTGCAAGTATCAACTGGTGAAGCAAAGCATGCATGTCTCTGAAGGACATAACTATAAATACACAATTTTAATTAATATCTAATAATAATAATGTTTCCCTAAAATCTTTCTTTTTATGATGTTAACTTCATCCAGCTTCAAAATTAGATTGTTTGGAAAAATGGAATCCCGTTTTACCACGGTCCTAATTTTCATATGAAATCTGAATAGTTTTGCTTTAAATGTTAAACCTTTTCTGATGTCCTCTGAAAAGTATAAAATTTCTATAATGGAGCAATCTGGAAAGAAGTCGCATAAGATAATTATTTTGCGCATGCTATTATTTCAGGGCAATAGTAAATAACAGTCCCACAATTAATTGATATAAAATTATAAGCGCTAATTTATTAGATTTCAAAACTTACTACTCTAAAAAAATTAAATGCTCTCTTGCAGTTTTTTAAAGTTTTTTATCATATCGTATTGTTAAATTTCCACAGCATATTTTTCGACAATACTTTTTCCTGAAACGCACTGACACTGGTTATTATTTCCAAAGAATATGCTTCTGCTTTCATCACCCTTTTTTTTCCAGACTGCATTCAGTCATCTTTACGAAGAATGGTATCATTGAAAAGGTCTGATTCAGCACAACAGTCAGATAAGTAACACCAGCTTGATGATACGGAAGCTTGTACTGCAATATGATTTTCTATAGTATTATTTCCCTTCATTCAAAATTGATGTTAGTCCATGCCAAATTCATTGACATGATCAGAAAATGTACTTTCCTCGTATTTTCAATGACTGAATTTTTGCTTACGCAGCTTACTTAGATTTAACAAAATGTTATCCCGATTTACTTTATGAGGCAATCTTTTCGGAAATATATTGGTGGATGTGAAGCCTTGAACATGAACCACCTGTTTAATCAGCTGCACACTACCATATCCTTATTCTTATGGTGACATTTGCAGGGAAAACGGAAATTACTGTATGAAACTAATACGTAATTTTGGGGTGAAATTAATTCTAAAAATCCAGGAATTTAAAACCAGGAAAACAAAGCACTAGCAGTAAACATTAACAGTCAAATTTGACAAAATGTTGCTTATTATAAATCCAAGGAAAAAAGGAAATGAATACAAAAGCATAATGACAAATAATTTCAATCATAGGTCTAACTAACGAAATTACCTATAAAATTAAATTGTAGATATAAAACAAAGAAAACAAAATGATTATTTTTTCATAAAACTTACTTCGAATTCTGCCATCTTCTTTCTCTCTTCTGATTTAAGCTGCGAGGAATACATTCGAAATTAAAAAATAAATTAGGATATACTCATATAAAAAATCTATCATAATAACTCTTTATTTTCTTAAATCCTTATTCCACCTATATATAAATTATCAACTCAGTGCAACTGTAGGGGAAAAGGTCCTAGTAATTTATATTAATTAGGAGTACAAAAGGAAAATGTTTAGCTTCCCGTATATAATTTTGGAAACAAGTTCTTACTTTTTGATATATATTGTATTATATTTTGAGTCAGAATAGCAGATAACAACTTGTAAAAAGAGACAATTAATTGTGGAATGGATAACAAATATAATTGAACTCAAAATATAAACCAGGTGCTGTGTTAATCTCTTTATAACCTGTTATTTCATATATTTATGTGTGTGTGTATGTATATACATCTCTCTCTCTCTCTCTCTCTCTATATATATATATATGTGTGTGTGTGTGTGTGTGTGTTAGTGTTAGTTATGCCAAAAAAGTATTTCTCTCTCCTTATCGTAATTAAACTCATTCCCTAACTTAATTTCCCCGATAAATTTCTAATTTTACCCACCCCTTTCTAACTTTCCGTAATTTTTAGATCTACCCTCAGGCGCTCTCTGAGCTAAAAAGGACCGTGAGAAAATAGTCACCTTGCAATTTTAGACTACACTTTGCAGTTTTACACTACCTTATTTAGACATCGTATAAGTCTAAAAATTGCTGACAATCACAATTCTGATTGCAACGAGGGTCCAGTTAAAAAATTTGGGGGTTTTTACTTGACATATAATTGACTTTTTACATTTACACTCTTCATATAGTCAAGGATCCCGGTCGTTTTGAGAAGACCATCTCTCTCCCAGAATATCTTAATAAAGGTGTTTTGTTTGCGAAACTGAATTATTATTGAGTTTTGACCCCTCATGCCATCTACGACTACAAGTTTCACGATCATTTCCAGTTTTAATACTTTAACCTAACATATACTATATATATATACCATGTAGGGTACGTATATACATACATATATATATATATATATATATATATATATATATATATATATTTATTTATTTATTTATTTATTTATTTATTTATATGTATGTAGTATGAGGGAGAGAGAGTGCATGTTCTAAGGGAAGAATTTTAATTAAGATTAGTAATAGCGTTTAGAATGTGGATTTATGCTTACAATTTTAATTACACTGCAGTAAAATAAACTATTTGAAAAACATGTGAATAGGAGGATTCTAACTATGTCTTAACAAATAGATGGAACATGTGCATCTAATAGTTTCACAGCCAAGTGAATAATCAGCCGTAATATCTAGTAAGTTATGAGACAAATTAGCTACATTCCAGTAAGTCTTTAAAATCATTCTGAATTTTAATTTACTCGTGCAAATAAATATTTTTAATAGCAATAGGTATTGCTGCATGAGTAAATATATATTGAAATCAGTACAAGGAATCAAATCATTAAATCATCAATAAACATTTATGTCAATTTAAGTCATTCACCAATTAACTATGTCAGTTTGGATGAACAAAATGATTTGATGATAAAAATGAGTCATTTATACTTTTCCTCGATGCATAATGTGAGTTTGCGAAATGTTAACCTTTCAGTTATAGTTTAGTAACTACGATTTTTATCTCAAGTTTATAAACCGTCAGTAAATAGAAAAACAAAACTTACCTCCTCCTTTACATTAGCAGTTATGCAATCAAAGATCTGTAAAGAAAGGGATTAAATATACCTATTCTTGCATTATCAAAGAAAGGAACTTAATGTTACATTTTCATTAAACTCTTGAAACTGAATCAGTGATGCGCAAATTCTTTTCGACTGCGACCTACTTTATTTCAATAAAAAATTACTCGACTCCCAATGAAAATATTTTAGAAGCTTTTTTCTTTAAATAGGAAAATATTTTTAAAAACTCTATAAAAGAAATAAGCAAATTTTAACAGACTATTTCAAATATCTATGAACTGTAGAGTTGGGGTATATAATTTACTTTGCACATTAACAATTATAAAAAAGTCTCGCTAAACTTCTGCACTTGCTTTTGGCAAATCTCGTGTGACTAAAACCTCGCACATATTTGAATATTAACATGTATTTGTATTTCGCTTAGGAAAAAAAGAACAAAAATTAAAATTTAAAAAGAGTATGTTTTCACATTTATTAGCATATTTATAGGGAATTTTTTTTATTATATTAATTAATTCAATATGATATAAATTTGCTTCAAACTATATAAGTTTTCTACATAAGTTTCAAATAAACAAAGGTATTTCTAATAAACAGACAACAAAAAATATTCCTTCAGCAAAATAGCAGGATTTTGTTTGGTCAGTACTTGAATATATTGAATTCTTATACTTGAATGTGTGAGAATTATGGTCCATATATGCCCTGCAGAGCCTATATGGAGCTGGTCTGGAACACTTCCCACCAGGGAACATTAACAACAACAATATGATATACTAAAAGCATTCAGATAAATTAATTAGGATTTAATTTGAGCTTGATATTCATGCAGTTTGTAAATCTAGGAAATCCTAACTTGAATATTAAATATACACTCTAAGATATTTAAGGATTTTTAGTTGCGGATATCGCTTTTTTTCACGTAGGATTACGTTCCTCCATAACGGTCCTCCGGAAAGCAAATTTTCAGATGTCCGTCGTCGCGAGTTATAATTGTGGCAGCGCGCCAAACCCAGTATGTATCGCTTGGGCAAGCGGCAAACAGAAAACTACCAAAATGCGTCAAAATTGTGACATATATATGTAATAAATTAAATATTAGGCCCTCCATTCTATCATTTAAATTCCCTTTCCTAAATCCAATCCCCAGTAACATTACTTTATCGGTTAAAAACCCATAGCAACAGAACTTCCCATGAAAATGCATGCCTTGCATATCTACACATGTATACGTCTGGAGACAGGCGTGGGTTCGCATCGCCAGCCCCAATTTTTGATGACACTTCAAAATTTTAATTCCTTTCAGGCTGAGTCTACCTCCAGCCATGTAAATATGAGCTAGTTTCCTTTTCAGGTTGCATTTTAAGAACGAGATGTAATGGATATATTACACACACACACACACACACACACACACACACACACACACACACATATATATATATATATATATATATATATATATATATATATATATATATATACAACCTTTGTCAAGAAAGTTCGGTGAATGACGTCATAGTGCTCACGGTCGTAAAAGATTGCAACCGGCGCATACCGTGCCGGACAGGTGAAGACTGGTCTGAAACAGTTCCTGAGCGGCAGCGCTGCGAGTTAGCTTATCGTGTGGAAACAGTTCATTGTAGAGTGAAGGTGTTGTGCATTCGGTCGAAATTCAAAATGGATCAGCGAACGAATATGCTGTTCTGTTTTAAACTCGTAAAATCAGCGAAAGAGACTCATGAAATGCTGCTAAAAGTTTACGAAGAACGTACTGTCACCTTGAAGTGCGTGTATGAGTGGTTTAAACGCTTCCGAGAAGGACGGGACACCATGGAAGACTCCCGAAGTGGTCAACCTGCACCCCGGACAACGTACAGAAAGTGAAGGAATTGTTTGCCAAGGATCGTCTTGTGATAGTGCAAATGATAGCGGAGGAAATGGGAATTGATCGTGAGATGGCTTACCTCTTACTGACCCAGTATTTGGGTAAAAGCAAGATTTGCTCCCGACTTGTGCCCCACACTTTGACGCCGGAACAAACGCAAATTCGGCTTGATGCCTGTGGAGACTTCATCGACATGGCGGATCCCAAATTTCCTGCAAACAATTGTCACGGATGACGAGACCTAGTGCCTGAAGTACGACCCCGACGGCCAGCGTCAGAATATAGAGTGGCGGGGCCCAGGGTCGCCGAAAAGCAAGAAGCTGCGAAGTGAGAAATCCCGCATCAAGACAATGCTCGTGCTGTTCTTCGACTCTGAGGGTCTCATCCATAAAGAATTCCTCCCTGAGGGCACCACGTTAAACATCGCTAAGTACGTGGATATACTGACACATCTGCTGCAACGGATCAATCGTGTACGCCCCCAGTACGCCAAGCAAGGCAACTGGACCCTGCTTCACGACAATGCCCGGCCACGTACTGCCTTTCTGGTGCAGCAGTTCCTGGACAACAGGCTAGTTGTGTCCCTGAATCCCCCACCCTACTCCCCACACTTGTCTCCCCCTGGATTTTTTCTTGTTCCCCAAATTTAAATCAGCCCTGAAGGGCCACAGGTTTTCGGATTTTCGGATATCCAACGTAATGCTACGACCAGCTGAAGGCCATCCCAAAAGACGACTACGCCAGGAGTTTCCAAGACGTGTGCTGGCCTTCCTAGATGTGCATTACCGCCTATGGGGATTACTTCGAAGGACAGTAACAGCTGTTTCATGTAAGACAACAATCGATTGTAACTATAGAGACATTCACCGAACTTTCTGGACAAAGGTTGTATATATATATATATATAGATAGATAGATAGATAGATAGATAGATAGATACACATATATACAAATTTCCTGCAAACATACATATATACAAATTCCCGACTATGACCCGTCTGTTTATTAGAAATACCTTTGTACCTTTTGTACATACAAAAGAGGTAAGCAACGATAAGTAATCCTACGTTAATAACCCGCGGAAGTTTCGTTAGAAGGAACTACCTGAAATTTTTTTTAACATAAATTTGAACGTCACTGATAAAGACTGATCGACAAGTTCCTGTGACACTAAAATAAATTTATTTGAATGCTTTTAGTAATTCCAACTTCTTTTGTTATGCCACAGACCAAAAACATATACAGAAAAAATTTGTTGTACTTCATCAAATTATGATCTTGCTTTTAATTTGTAATTCTTCCCTCACAATCCTTGAGCCTTCAACAGCTGATTCTGTAGGGTAAGTTACAGAGGGAAAAAATTTTAAAACAGCTCAAGGTTATGACATAAAAACAATTTGATTGTTAAGGTACTTTTTCTACTAAATACATATTTTTGTAATATGAACTATGACAAGAATTGAAATTTGTTTATTCCTCTTTGTATAAGTCTAAAGCACATTGAAAATTATACTTATTATAATTTATAGCTTATTTATAAAAATATTATAACAACGCGTTTCAAACGAGCATAAGTAAAACAATGTATGTGTTAAGGGGCCTGGAATAAAAAAATATTTATTTTAATTCGAAGAATTATAAAAATTGAATTCAAAATTTAAAGCATGTCTAGGTTTTGGAATGTTGATAAAGCCAATAATTTTGTTTGCATAATGTTCTCACTTTCGTTCATGGGACAGATTTCAAAATGTTCTTCCTTCAGTTTATTAATGCAAATTTTAATCACTTTTAAGTGCATAAATATAGTTTCTTTTGTTTTGTTTTTGATTCATATAGTTATTTTCAGAATATTTAATGTTTTCAGAATATTTTTCTCTAAATGTGACGCAATTCATGAAAAGGTACCTTAAGCCGGAAACTTAAATTTCAGAGGAGAGGAGGAAAACCTCGTTCAAGGCTAAGTGTCAGATTTTCTATTTGACGCCAGCTGATTCTAGTTACATTTGGCAACAAGTATGCAAAAGATTAGCCATCTAACGATATGTAATTTCCTGTGTAGAATTGATTCTTTCTAGAGGGACAGATGATAACAGTGTGACAGTGTGTTTACAATTACTGAGTAGTTGTACGAGTTTCTAACAGATCAAGGTAGTTTTTTTTATTTAAATACTCCCGAAAGTCTATTCCACAAGATGTAATCAAACACAGAAAATTGAGCACTAAAAATGTACTTTAAATACTGCATTTCTTTAGTACTTTATGCTCCCAATTTTTTTTTTCTCTTTTCTACTCAAACTTTGAAAGTTGTGTCTCTCAAAGCAATGATTTTTAAAACTCTATTTTTAATTTGCTATATCTCCCTCGTTTTCTAACCGATGAAGTTGATTTTTTTTAAGTATTCCTAAAAGCCTGTTGAGTAACATGTACTTAAAAGCAGAAATCATTTTTTCCGGCTTAAGGTACTTTGTCCCGGGTTGCATCACAAATTGAAAATTCTGAAGACAGTGCAATTAAAATAGAACAAAGGAACGCTGTCCAAACTTTTATAGAAACGATTGAAAAAAAATGTTGAACATTGAAATCATTATAAAAACAAGCGGGTTATTTTAATTTACATACAAAATCCTGATAGTGTATTTTAAATGAAGAAATTTAGAATCATAGATTTCATCAAAAATCATAACTATCATACGTTCCTCTGGAATTATCCTGCATTTTCTCTACCATAACCATATGCAAAATTCATAATTTCAAACGCGTTCTCATAGATGGCAGCACTAGACTCATTTAAAAGAAACTAGATCTTGTTTCATTTCTCAGCTACATAGTACTTGAAAGAAATCGCTGTCATTAAGAATTATATTGCTTAAATATAAAAACTTTTGTTACCTTTGTGTATTGAAATATTCATCTGACTATCCTCCAGGGCCGCCCGGAGACTTTACGGGGCATGGGGCAAACTTCTGTTGGGGGCCCCAAGACTATTTTTCAGAAGACTATTTTGTAGTAAGAGAAATCTGATTAATCGAATAATTTTATTTTATTTTTGGAGGGGCCCCTTTTTTTTCAGGAGATTATTTTGAATTTTGAAGTACGGTACAAGTTTCAAAATTTTCTTTCGGAGAAAATCTAATAAAAAATTTAAAAAATTTTTTATGGGGCCCCTCCGGCAGTTGGGGGCCTGGGGCAAAGTGCCCCATTTGCTCCCCCCCCCCTCTGGGCGGCCCTGCTATCCTCCGAAAAGCCGAATTTTATATTAATAAAATTTTAGTTTAGTTATTTAATCTTTTTAACGTAAAGAAATGAAACACAAATAAATCCAAGTTTTATAACTTAAAATTATATGCTTATAAAATATTTAATGTGCAGTTAGTAACTGCTTTATTTTTAAACACAATTTTTCTTTGGTTTTTCCTTATCTAGTATCAAGATAACTAATGATTCATGCCGTAAGACAATTAGGTATTGATATAATAAAAAATACAAACTCTTTTACCTCTGGCCTCTGTCTACAATATATTAAATGTATGTGTTACGACTCCATGGTTACATCGAGATTATGTTAACTATTTATAAGTTGCTGAGTGGCAACACGTTGAGATGGCATGGAATGTTATGTTTTTGAATTTAGTTTCGAGTCAACAACGTTGTTATATTCTACGTTGTTCATGTCGGTAGCATTACGATTCATTGTGAAGATATACGTTTGAATAAATATTTGTCTCTAAAATGAGATTACGTTTTACTTTTCAATAGTATGCATGGAAAACTGTTTAACAGAACAGGTGATAATTTTCTATGTAAAATATTTTATGAACAAACACATTAGTTAACATACAGTTTACATCTCGAGTGCCTATTCATAGCTGAGTCAAAAAGAGTTAAGAAGCATTTTCTTATTTCTTTCGCGATGTCGTGATAACTTTTATTTTTAAAATATAGCGTAATAAAACGTTACCTCGTATAATCGAATACCTCGCTCCAACAATTAAAATAGAGTTTATAATTGAAAGTGAATGGGCCAAAATAGCTAATGAAAAAGCTCAAAATCTAGTTTTTTTATGGAAAAGACCCCAAGCTCCATTATTAATTCCAGTAAATTACATATTAAGTTCTGATAATATGTGTAAGCAACTGAAGACTACTATATATTTGTAAATAATTTTTGTTCTGCCAAAAGAAACTGCCAAAACGAATCGAGAATTTAAAAAGACTATTTTAAAACTGAGTATTATATAATTATTCAAAATTGTTCTATAATATATAGTGTATATATATATATATATACACAACAATTTTGAATAATTATATAATACTCAGTTTTAAAATAGTCATTTTAAATTCTCGATTTGTTTTGGCAGTTTCTTAGACAACATATAACTTGAACATTATTAACAAAAAATCATCCTCTACAAGGGATTTCTTTAAAATTTCTTATTCATAATTCGACTGAAAACAAAATATTATCTAAAATGTAACATTTCCGAAAAATTCGGAAAAGATTTCAATATCTTTTTTCTTTTTTTTTTTTTTTTTTAATCCAATGCGGAGGCACTTGTATGATTTCAATATCTTCAACTATATAATTTGTACGGTCAGGAAGAAACTTATAACTTCTTTATTTCTAGTGGCTTTGATAACAAACACATAAGAGGGCAAAACTTAAATTTTGGGTTGTTCATTTCAGTGTAAATGAACATTTTGGATGAAAATGTATTATCCACTTACCATGGGTGGCGTTTCAGAAGAAGAGAATAGCGGGTGATAACGATTGCATTCCTGCAAACCCCCTCCAATCAATTTTCTTTGGCATCTCTCATAGATATTCTGTATCTGTAAAATTGAAGATATTTGTTTATATTGATTTATGTTTAGGTGCCAAATTTTCATGAAATATATTTTTTCTGTGCATTTTTTAGATATTTTTACGTGTTTTCTGTTCTTAAAGAAAATTTTAGGCAGAAAAAAACATTTTTTAATTATTTGATTTATTCTCTGAGGAAAATACAGTTGAATTTCTAATTAATGGAGTCTGGTTTTTCTAATTAAAACATCGCTATGAAGCAAATTCGTTACATAAAAATTAACTTTAGTATTGAAAACTTGATCTAATTAAGAAAAAAAATTGAAAAAAATAATAATCAAATATTTATAATATAACAAAACATCGGTTGTTCTTATAAATTCATTTTGCGCATGGGAAAATGTCTAAAGCTAACGACACAGAATTGATTCAATAACATACATTATGTACTAAACATTATAGTAATCACAATCAATCAACTTAACGGACAGTTAGGTAGGAGGCATGAATAAACTTGCAGACTAGCCGCTGCGTTCAATCCTGAACACACAGTCGAGGGTCCACCCTGTTCGATGATAATTTAGGACTTAGGGCCCTTGTCAAGCAGTACATACTGCCGACTTTTGACCCCGTCCCAAAAAGAACAAAAAGATATTTCTCAAAAATAAATTACACCAAAGAAACAAAAACTGGCAAAAATGTTAGTGGTTTCCGAAATATTAAGCATGATAAATTTTTGCTAATATTGTGTTTCCTTTTTTCTAAGTACTCCTTGGAAGTACACATGTTACAAATTGAAAACAGATATATATTGTTTTGACGTACTGGTAGCGCCACCTGGCTGCTTCGCGGTTTGTGCGAAGCTTGTATTTGTTGTGTGTGTTACTCTTGAACGAATAAAGGTATGACGCTCGAAGTCTGATTCTTGAATTCTTGGTTATAATACAGTTTGAATTTCTTCAACAGACATTGAAGTGTGAAATGCCCAAGTTATTCTTATATCTAGAGGTTTCTTTAAAAAAATTACTCATAAAAAATACATTTATCTAAAGATGAGAACACTTTATCCATCTAACTTTCAGTAAACTTATTGTCCAACGAATAATACACAACTTTTTTCATAAAATCATCATTACACAGAAATGGTTTCGTTGTATAGGATTAATTTGCATGTAAATGTCATTCAGACTCAAAAGGTTCACAGAACATTTCGTTAATTAAAGAACTTCGTTGAATGGAATCTCATTATATCTCGAATTTATATTAGCTTTATTTTTTACAAAAAATGTTAATGTAAAAGCTTGCATACACATTGAGATATGCGTATCGAATAGATGGCACTCAAATTTATTTTCTAATCAACCTTCAAAGCAAGCTCCAACACAATAACTATTAGGCAATTAATTTTTCCCCATATTTTGCATTGATATATAATTTGAAAGGAATGAACTTGTAAACAAATACGAGCACATTTTATCACTATTTCAACTAAAGTGGCAAAAACAAACTACTTTATTTTTCAGAGTAGACTATGGTTATGACAATCAGAGTTTGCATATCTTGCCAATATGAAGCAGACTTGCTATTTGCTGAAATTTCTCTCCATAACTATTCGAACTATCTTAAAGATATTGTTAAGATCTGCACTTGGAGGAAACACTGTTATAACAAGTTTGATTTGTGCATTCTTGAGTTATATTATACCTTTAATAATTTTTGAGAAACTTCGATCCGTCATATGTTTTTCAGACGAACTATAGATCACTGGCACATCCACATAAAGATATTCCAAACTAGAAAGTTCAGGTATGCTATCTGTTTGTCAGAAAAAGTTAAACCACAGAGAGAGGTTTAGATGAGAAGGGATTTTTAAAATTATCTTCCTTTAAAAATCCCCTTTACTATGAAGTATTGCCTTTAAATCATAATGTTTTTATCTACCTCGATTATTATGACATATTCTTCAAAAAAAGAAGGGAGGGGAGAAAGTGACTGCACCTACAAACAGCCAAAAGTGTGAAAATACATGTACGTGTTTAATGATGAAATAAAGATAAGAAGTCATAATTTTGGCACTTATTTAATCATAACTAGTTTAAACAAGATCTTATTTTAGATAAATGAAGAAATATCTATGCCTCGAGAAACAACATTGTGATAAAATATAGGGTGCGGCACAATGGACTCACATATTCCAAAAGCAATGAAAAAGAACTATACAATTTGCAGAGAAAATCTTTATATTTTCGAAAAGTACTTATAATCTAGTTCTTTTCAACAAAATTTTGAAAATAACATCCCTCTGGTGGCTCCCTTTATTTACGATGCACTGCCGAAGCCGTTCTCTAAAGTTTTCCATTACTCTGTTGGCCATCTCTGGGGGAACGAGGCAACTTCCTCGCAAATAGCGGACACACGGACTCGCTTTCAGATGTTTTGTTGTTCCAAGGTTGACCACTTGGTTTCCTTGGAAATGCCTCCTGCTCTCGCGTTTGAAACCCATCGCAGGACTGTTTTTCGATCAGGAATAGCATCAGTTGCATAGATCCCGAAGCACGTCCTAAATACCTTTTGTGTCGGGGTTACAGAATCGTTGGTTTCAAAGAGCGCGTCGGTAACGAAACCGAGATGGTCACTGGACCAACTCATGGTGTCTACTGACAACTAGCAAATCTGCCCGAACTGTTGTCTCCTCCAGCGTAGCCCTACTCCAACCATTCCCTTACCAGTGACTTTCAGAAATGGGGGAGTTCATTCCGCTACACCTCGTAGTTTCTTCAAATGAATCACATGCTCATACATATTAGCAAACTGTTGGCTACTCTTTCCATAAATAATGTAAAATATGATGATGACATAATCTGATTTCTATGCATTATAACTAGTTTGTAAATTTAAGTACAATTTTTATTCCTGGAAGTAAAGTCCCATTACTGAAACTTACTGATAACTGACATCTATCAATGATTTTAGAGAAGAAATGAAACTTTGCCTCAATTTTCATGCAGCTGTATAATATTTTTATGACCCAGACAAAAAACTTAAAAAGTTTTAAAAAGTTGGAATATTTCTCTTACTGTTTTACTTTACTAATCTCCTTCAGAGATTTATTTCAGTCATCACAAATATTTTTTATTCAGATTGTTGGTATTTATTGATGTATGTAGTCTGTTTTACTTAAGAAATGGAAATTTTCCCCTTTGTCAGGATCAAATCTGCTACTATATTAGTATGAAATTGTGTATACAGCATAAAACAGTCATATTCAATTCAGCATATTAAGCGAAAATAAAACTCTCACATTTCAAAGAATTGATAAGATTAAAGGAATGCATAAAATTGATACTTACATGTTGTGGCATGTGCCTCTCACACAAAGCAAAATCTTCGCATAAGTAATACCTGGGATCTGTTCAAAACAACATTAATGTTTAATTAAAATCACAAAATTCTCTATTATTTCCAAAATTTAGTTTTAACTAAATACGCACACGCTTTATATGTTCGGGTTTGCGTGATGTTAATTTATGTTCTTCTAAAATTCCAAAAAGATTATATATTTTATGTCTATATTATATAGATATAGATAGATAGTTAGATATAGTTATATATTAGATATGAATTTCAATATTAATAAACTACAAAAATGCATAAAACTTTTCAGTTCTAAATATTTTTTTCCATTAAATAATGATACATTACACCATGCACTAAGTTAAGGTTCGGGAACTCAGATATATTCTCAGATTTTCTCTTTCAAAGGGTTTTGCGCTTCACGGAGGTGTAGTAAGTAATCAAGAGAAATAATAGGTTATGTTCACTCATTTTTGCTATTATTTCTGAAGTTTCAGCTACTGTGGATCAGAAAAAGAAAACAGCAATAATAAGTTTACTTACGATTGACAAGACATTTGATAATGGCCATGAGTTCTCCTTTCTCTATGGTGGTGAAAGGGGCACTACCATAGGAAAGCCCGGTTGCGACAGTTACTATTGTCGAACACAAAACAAGAAAACTGGCTATCATATTTAGTCTTTACTTTGACATCTAACATAAACTCTGCTTTGATAGGTAATTTCAGCGCTCATGCTTTTTTCATCGCATATATACATGCGGAAAGACACAACTATCTGGATTTGATCTTTCTTTTTTCTTTTTTTTTTACTATTTTCAAATGGTAAGTGGTATATTATTGATAAATATCAAATGTTTACAAGGTCATTTTTTTCATTTCCTAAAAGATGTGAGTTAATAATTTCTTTTCAATTCGATTCACTTTGTATAGTATGGTTGAATGATTACGAATTAGAATGCATAAGAGTTTGGCCATAGAACACTTTTTCTGAATAAACTCTTCAGTTTGATGATGATTAATCAGAAAACACAGCATTATTGATATGAAAAATAACTTTGGCCTCCAAATCATACTACCGATTTTTTTTTTCATTTCAGTATCATTATAAAAAAGAGAGAGATTGAGACGTTTAAATACTGTTTTCTCATTTCTTAAGAAAGACGAATTAAAGAACAATTGTTTTACTTAATTGTCACGTATTCAATGATATTCCTATTTTATGATAACTAAGTCTCTGGATTCCCTTTCCGATAGTTACTTTAAGGAGACATTGACATATCTGTGCTGTTTAAATCTCACAATTTTATGTCATTTTTTTTTCAAATATTGTATTAAATATCAAAAATTATTTTATCTTTCAGACGAGAATTAAATAGCAAAGAAACAATCATTTGTAATTTATGAAGTGACGGCTAAAATGCACTAGAATTGTATCTCTATAGCGTAATAGCAGAGTTTAGCGCATTTCTCTCTTATGGTGGTCAACACTAAGAAAAAAACAACCTTAAGATAACATGAGCGAAGGCAATCCTTAAAGAGAATTAAAAATAGATCTTCGTAAATACGGCATTTTGCCGTGTCTGACATGCTATTTTATTTCTGATTTTCTGTACTTGTTATCCAACCCATGAAAAGGTGACTTACGAGATGTCGGAAAAGGAAATTTTACAGGAGAGTGAAAAAAAACTTCGTTCGAGGCTTAATTATAGATTTCCTGATTTGAACGTTACCTGATTCAAGCAGCATTTGGCAACATGAATACAAAATATTATCCTTCTGAGATACGTGGTTTGATGTGTAGAGTTCATACTTTCTGAAGAGTCAGGTGATAAGAGTGTGTGACAATGTGTTTACATTTACTGTGCAGCTGTACAAATTTCAAACAGATTCAATTACCTTATTTTTTTCAAATACTCCCTAACGCTTGCTCCATACACTGAATTCAAACACTTTATTTAATCACTGGAAATTCCGTACTGAGAGTACAGTTTCAATGCTGCTTTTCTGTATTAGTTTATGTTAAAAATTTTTCGTTTTTCCTCCAAACTTTAAAAGTTGTTTTTCCCAAAACTATGATTTTTTAAACTTTATTTTTAAAACGATGTATATCCCTCATATTACAACTGATAGAGCTGATATTTTAATTAAATACTCCGTATAGGCTTCTGAAAAAGATGCACTCAAAACCTGAAAATCGATTTTCATGAGTTATGGTAACTTTTCCTGGGCTGTATCACAATTCATTCAAATACAAAACTTTTACCTCAGAAAACTCTTATCATTCTATGCAGGACATAATTTGTCAGCTAGATGGAACACATTTTAAGGATTTGAAAAATTATGGAAATTTCTTTAAAACCAAGTCTTGTTTGAGTTAAATGCGTGTAATATTCCTAAAAAGAGATTTGCATCATTTTAATGATATTGGGAAGATATTTTCAATATGCTGTTTGAAAAAAAATATGCTTTAAATTGAGTAATATTAAAGAGAAATATATTTTATGTTAGTACTCATCTCGTACAATAATAATAATTATGCTTTTTAAAACATAAAATTTTTCATTTTTTTTTTAACTGGGGAAAAGTCCAATATACATTAGCAGCATTTCTGCAAGGAATTGAAAAAGTTACATTCCTGACCAATTCAAAGGCAAAATCTAAGTCAATTTTCCTATTTTTTTTTTATTTTATCCTTAAAAAGTTTCAAAAATTTAGCTGCAATGTTGCTTTAAAATTGTGGAAATACGAATACAAAACGGAAATATAAGAAGAGTCATTTGAATAAAATCTATGATGTATCATTGACAAATTGTTTTAGTTGATGTACTACGAATGAAACTTTATAAATAAAGTTTCAGTTTTTAATATTACTTCTAAAGTCATATCATCTCAGATGACTATTGTAACTTTCTGTTCCTCTGATGAACACGTCGTTCTCATTTCAAGTTATTTGCGGGACAAAAGAAACTTTTATTTTCCTTTTAGGAGAAAAGGAATCTTAAGAAACAATCTACAAAAGTAAAACCCTACGCTTTATTTAGCATTGCGTGTTAAAATGTTTTAACAAGCTTTAAAAATTCTTCCGTTTATTTGCACTTAGAAAAATAATAGAATATTTATTATTGGTTTATTCAATATTTACATTTTTATTGTCATTATGGTTACACCTTTTTACCCTCTGTTAGCTCTATAACAAATGCTCGATTGGTCAATTGATTATAATCAATTCACCCCACTCATAAGATAAATAATTTATCTCATCTTATCAAATAAGGAAGGGTTGAAAGTATTTGCTTTATGTTTCGGGCCTTGGGTTCAGCTCCCATGAAGTCTTGGGATCTTTGACAGGTTACAGCACTGACTTAAAATCTTTTGAGGTATCTGTCTACGTTGAAATAGCTGTTTTGGAGCAAAATTTCGAAACTGTTTTTATTTCTCTATTTTCAAAGACCAATCTTTTAGGATTCCGAAACTGCTTAACTTTTATTCCTACAATCATTGGATGATAGCTCATGTCCAATTCAGTAAACCGAAAGTTATATTAAAAGATCGGAAGTAGCATCTTAAAATGAATTTTCTAGAAAACTAATTTTTCAGTTACTTTTGTACACGAGAAAGCTAATCATTTAAAAAGTTTTCAATACATCTCAATGAAATTTTTCGATAGTGTTTTACATATTACTAACTACGTTTTGAAATGAAAACTAAACTATATGTGCTAATTTAATCATTCTACAGGTATCTGTACTCATAAAAAGATATATATTTTTTAAAATCAGTGTTTTAACGTAGGTTTACGTTCCTCCATAACGGTCCTCCGGAAAGCAAAAATTTCAGATGTCCTGCGTCGCGAGTTATAATTTTGGCAGCGTGCCAAACCCAGTCTGTATCCCTTGGGCAAGCAGTAAACAGTTAAATAGAAAAGTACGAAAATGCGTCAAAATTTTGACATATATATATACACACACACACACACACACACATATATATATATATATATAGATAGATAGGTAGGTAGATAGATAGATAGATAGATAGGTAGGTAGATAGATAGATAGATAGATAGATAGATACATACATACATACATACAAAAGAGGTAAGCAACGATAGGTAATCCTACGTTAATAACTCGTGGTAGTTTCGTTAGAAGAGTCTACCTGAAATTTTTTTTCACATTTTTGGTAGATTTCAGTGATTTTTGGAAATATTTTAAAATTTTTTGTTCATTACACAGATATGTGTCCCTGTAGTAGTATAAAGGAAATTAAAATATATTTAGTTGAAGTGAGTATAGGGTCTCTGGCGTAAGCACTAAATTGTACTAAAAATTTATAGAGAAAATTCCCTATATTTTAAAATGTTGTGAAATTTTTACCGAAATTATATTTGTTTTCATGGTTTTATATCAAATTTGGACTAAAAATATATGTATTTAATCAGTACTGTACATTTTTGAAAAAAAAAGTGCCCCGAACGTAGACAGATACCTTAACATCGGCCTAAAATGAATAAAAAATGCCACTTTTCTTTCGTTGAAATTTAATTTTATGGTTAAAGTTTTATTTTAAGCACACCTTTTGGCCACTTTTTCTTGCATACGTCAAACCTAGAGATTTCTCATAACGCATGAAAGATCGCCAAGTGTATTTCAAAACAAGGAAACTCAAAATCAATGACAGTTGTCACAGACTTCATGGTTTACCTGTTTTGACTCCATGGTTTACCTTTTTGATTCCTCCCACATTCAATAATTTTAGGGTTATAAAATTTATATCACAAGAAAGATCATAAAAATTCCTTTAAAATGAAATATTTTTCGAATCTTTACCTCTATTTCCTGATTTTTGGTGAATTTTTAAAGATTAATTTTTAGAAATTAATTTATTAAATGCTGATCTCGTGATTTCCTTTTCTGGTACTTTAAATTAATTTATCATCACGTGCATAACAACGAAATAGACAAAAATATTTTTTTCTTGCTAATGTGGCAGACTATTGGACATTATCCAAAAAAATATTAAAAGACAGTAAAAGATATGTTCCTCAAACTGTACTATATTAAATATATTATATTCTTTAGTATGTTCTGTAGATTTAATTTGAATATTTTCTTCTGCATTATTTTGTATAAAAAAATATCCCTTACGATGTTTTATAATTATATATATATTTTTTTACATCAATTGCATACTTTGATCGCTGTATTTATTATATATATACGGTGGAATCTCGATCGATCGTTTTCGGATCCATCGTTTTTCCGTATGTGTCGTTCATTTTATCCAGTCCCAACGATCATATTGCTTTGTTATATTTCCGCATCTATCGTTTTCCCGCATTTATCATCCATTTCAATCGGTCCCTTGAAATACGATAGATCGAGATTCCACTGTATATATATATATATATATATATATATATATATATATATATATATATATATATATATATATATATATATATATATATATATATGCATGTATATATATATACAGTGGACGCTCGTTAAGTCGAACTCGGTAAATTCGAACTTTCGGTTAATTCGAACTAATCCAAAGGCCCAAAAAAACTTGCATTGGAATTAATGTTAAAAATATCTCATTAATTCTAACTAAATTTTTATCACTTCGGTTAATTCGAACTAAAAATTTGACAAAAAAAAATTCTTTTTCCTCGTTTAATGGAGAAAATACACACGGTATTTATTATTTTGTGTGTCAAAATCATCTGTATTTCTTTTCTGTGTAAAGAGGCACAGTGGCGCACCCAAAGGCCCAGGGGCCATGGCCCCCCCAAAGAAGTAGAAATATTGATTTTGCATTATAAATATTTTTATTCGTTCATCTCGGCCCCCCCATGCATTATAAATATTTTTATCCATTCATCTCGGCCCCCCCCCCAAGAAAAAATCCTGGGTGCGCCACTGAAGAGGCACATACCTGTATTCCTAGACTATTGCATTTCCGCTAAACGTTAGTGGCTATTGTCCTTATCAGTGCTTAACGGACAAAGCGATTTTCCTTTATTTGCATCGATTTTCTTAGAATTTCAGAAAAACCAGTCTTTACTACAGATTCCAGGGAGCTGCGTCAGTTATACCTACAGTGCAGACAAGTTAATGTGATCTAGTTTTTCTTCCTCATTGTTTGGTGTGAACGTGTAAAAATTCAGGATGTCTACACGGGGAAAGTACAAAACCCTAACTTTGGAGACAAAGGTAGAAATTTTAAAGAAAGTAGAGAATGGCGAATGTAAAACAAAGTTAGCAGCTGACTATGGAATTAAAAAAGTGCCTTGTCAACTAATTTGAAAAACAAGGAGTCAATTTTAGATTCATGGGAAAAATCAAAATTTGCTAGAGGAAGGAAACGCATGAGAAATGCGTCCCAAGAAGATCTAGAAAAAGCTCTACTGCTATGGTTCCAGGGTGTTAGATCTCGAAATTTTCCGATAAATGGATCCCTAGTGCTGACGAAGGGTGATGAATTGGCAAGTCGAATGAGTATTGAAGATTTTAAATGCAGTGATGGATGGCTTTCTAGATTTAAGTCAAGGCACAATATTTCTTATCAAACTGTATGTGGCCAAAGATCTGATGTAAACGAAGACGTATGCACTAATTTCGGTAGGAAACTGCCAGGGCTTTTC
Organism: Dolomedes plantarius; assembly: GCA_907164885.2. Lineage (NCBI taxonomy): Eukaryota > Metazoa > Arthropoda > Arachnida > Araneae > Dolomedidae > Dolomedes > Dolomedes plantarius. The sequence goes on from OU015492.1 coordinate 156,819,783, forward strand.
TCTACTTACCTGCCGAAAGATATTTTTAATGCGGCCATAATGAACAAAGCTATAATGGACTCTATTAAAACTCTGAAAGCATTTTTTCAGATGGAACCTTCCTCTGAAAATGAGTTGAAAAGTTTACTTCAAATCGAGAAGCTGGCTGAACAATGTAGGCATCATAAACAGAACCAAACATCCATTTTACAGTTTTTCTCCAAAGTGTAATTCATATTTTTAATTAAAGTTCACTTTCTACTGCATATCTTCTGCTTCATTTTATGATTAAGGAAAATCTGTATTGTTTTTTAATATGTTTAATTTTAGATAACGTAGTATAATATATTTTCTGGGGTTATACATACTAGGAGGTATTTCTTCTTCAGTGATACACATTTAAAGTTATATATTTTCTCTTAACATCGGATAATTCAAAATTCGGATAATTCGAACTTTTTTCTGAGAACCTTTGAGTTCGAATTAACGAGCGTCCACTGTATATATATATATATATATATATATATATATATATGTGTATATATATATATATATGTATATATATATATATGTATATATATATATATATATATATATATATATATATATATATATATATATATATTTATTTATTTATTTATTTATTTATTTTTGGCATAAATAGCATTTATTGACCGTTGTATTGAATTTGAATGTACTCCGTAGCGAAGTGCGGGTTCTCAGCTAGTTATTCCATAAGAGAAGATAGTTCTTTTCTATGTGAATTGATTGAGTAGGCTTTGTCAGGCCCAGTGAAGATTTCAGAGTTAGGCCTGTTCACATAGGAGTCCGGTAACGGAAACGTAAAAGGAGAGGTGTCGCTGATACGGAAATAAACCAATCGTAGGCGTTAAAAATTTAGTTGCTAATCGTTTGGAGATTTGTCATTGGTTAAATACATTTCAATATTTTAACGCTTCCGCTACCGGACTCCTATGTGAACAGGCCCTTAGTCCGGTTTTGGATTTCGTTCATGGATGCAAGGTACGTTGAAGATGTATATCTTTAAAGGGGGAACCCTATTTATAAGGATGTGTTCCATGGATTTTATATTAAAAGTTCCTTTACCGTTGATAAATTTGTATTCACACGGTTTTCCCAAAATTATCTCTTTCGTACCACATTCACAACCGTATTTCGTACATAATTAGAGTCTTTTTAGAATTAATATCTAAAAACTGTTGCGCTTGAGCTCAATTCTCCATTTATAGTCACATGAAATGTTTTACTCACGACATGAATAAAAGTGACCAGTCACAGACATTAACTGATTACTTTTATAGTGTAGAATATTTCCTAATAATGTAGAGTTAGAAATTACTGCAAATCAGATTCATATTTTGTTATTTGTGATTTGAACTTATTCAGAAATATTATCCAACTTATTTATTTCGTATTTAGCTATTTATGATTTTAACTTATTAAGAAATGTTATCCAACTTCTATATTTCGTATTTAGCTGTTTTTGATTTGAACTTATCAAGAAATATTATCCAACTTATTTATTTATTTCGTATTTAGCAATTTAGGATTTGAACTTATTCAGAAACATTATGCAACTTATTTATTTATTTATTTAATGAATGAGTATGTCTATAACAATTCTTACACAAAGTACCTCATAAACCTTTTACATAATATATTTTTAAACGAAACTTTTATATGATGATAATAACAGGTAGATGTACGAGTATACCAAAATGCGGGCATACCTGTAATATGTAGTGTTCAACTTTCAAAATAAATAAGAAAAACATCCAAAGAAAATCTGCATTTATTCTCAAAATGTACTAAGCGTGCATGCTAAGGCTGCCTTCAGAATAGGCTACAAAACAGAGTAGATTAATGTATAGGTGCGATGCAAAAAATAAAGCTTCAGCATTCATATCCAGGCTCAACATCTTTAAGGTATACGCTTTGGCATTTTGCAGGTCATGGTATGGAGGTCTCGCAAGCATTTCTGAAAAAGAAACGTAACGTTAGCTACATGACTCAAAAAAAGCAAAATTCCCGAAATAAAATTATAACTTTTGTATTTAACACACACAAAAAAAAATTCTGAGAGAGAGAATATATATGTGCATATAGATTGAGCAAAATATTAGTACACTAAACAGATGAAAGTCTTACTTCAAACATGACCATCTTCTGTCTATCTTCAACACTCAACTGCAACGAAGAAAAATAAATAACGATATTTTAAAGATATACTGAAACCAAGTCACTCACATCTCAACTAAGAATGTTTTTGTCAATATAAATTTTAATTTTATTATAGATGCATAAAGTTAAGTCCCATGAAAAGAAGATATCTGAATTATTTTACTTATTTATTTAATTGGCGCTAGCTGTATTTTTAGTATTTAGAATTTCGTAATATTCATTTATCAGACTCCAATTTAATTTTTATTGTGCATCAAAAATTTTTAAAAATATTAGTGAGACGAAATTTTTGTCTAATTATACTTATTGAGTCCTGCTTTTTTTCGTTATTTATTTATTTATTTTTTACATTATCCTGTGTTCACATATGCTGCGATATACGAGTATATATATATATATATATATATATATATATATATATATATATATATATATATATATTATAATTTTTATATGTTTTCATAAAGCAAATACTACAGTGAGATTCGAATTTAAAATGTAGTTCATTTTTGAGAGCCCATTTTTCAAATTCTACCCAACATGGGTTATGCAAATTTTATAAATGATTGTAATTTATATTATTTAAAAAATTTTTAGATCCTTAACATATAACTGAACAAACTTAACAATTGCTAGTTATTAAACGATAACCATTCTTCCTTGAAATCTATTTTGAATAAATCGTATTTTATAAAATTTGAAACAATTTTTAATGAATTTGTTTAAATAACATCAAAATAAATAATAATTACCTTGTGAGTCTTTTTGGCAATGCAGTCAAAAATCTGAAAAAGCAAAATTGTGGTAATTTTCATCAAAAGGTTACATTTTTCATAATATAATAAATATATTGCAGAAATGCAGAAATAATTTGTTATAAATCTTTCTCTATCTATATATACTATATCTTTATAATATGTTTTTTTTATATAAGAGATATATGCAAAATTTATTTGTTCATGTTTATTTTGTTTTTAAGAAATAGTAGCAATATTTCATAAAACCAACAAAAAGATGCTCAAGTACCCCAGAAAACTTATGATTTAAAAAGTAAACCACTAATTTTGAATTTTTTCTTTCTGAATTTTTTCTTTAAATTAATAGGGAAAATGCAATTTTTCTGAACACAAAATTAAATGCAGTATGAATCTTTTTATTGATCACAGATGGCAGCAGTAGACTGAGACTTCGTTAAAATAGATCTTAAATTGTCTAGTGACTTTCATTTTCGCTAGGTGGCAGCATATTTTATTTGAAAAATCCTATTTCAAATTTAGACTGATGTACGTTGCTCTTGTGTTATCACGATCGATTGATTGCCACTGTCTCTATCAGCTGTGATAACCACATTTCGTTCCACAACAGTAGTTATCGTTGTAATGTCAAGGTTTAAGCAGGAATAAGGCTTTAATAACGAGTTTTACATTTTGAATAAACTTTTCTTAATATCACATAAATCGACTCGAGAGGAGACTCGTTCTGTATATATAATGATTTATAAAAAAAATTAAATATTACGGCATAACATTTCAAACATTTTTCATTTATTTGTGTCACTTTTGGACTTTTTTTTAAAACATATTAAAAATAAATTGTGTTAATTCTCAAACTTTAGTAAATCTACAAATATGTGTCATAAACTCTCGTTAAATATTTAGGCAGAAGAATTGATACGTTCGTGAAATTTGACCCTTTATCTTAAATATTTTTAGCAGTTGCATTAAATGAAGGAAAGCGGCAGAAAGAAGAAAATATATAATATTGAACAATAAGGAAGAATGATTAAAGACCTCATACAGTTCTGTTTTGCTTTTCTGTTGTGATTTAGCAGGTCTCGTTTAAGGTTAACTATTAAACTTAATAAATAACTCTTTCCGCTTTCCTATATAGCACCGTTAAAAGAAAGGATAAAGTTGGAAAATATTTTCAGAGTGTTGAATGCGCGAGGTACATGCAATCGACAAGATCAGCATAATTTTAAATTCTTGAATAACATTATATTATTGTTCCATTCAAGCTTCAAATTAAATTTTCGGAAACGAACGCTTTTCATATATTTCAATGAATATAAAATATGAAATAAATATCTTTACATTCAATATATTTACTTTTTATTACGCTTTCTTACGGCTGGTGTGTACTGACCCTATTGGATTCGCTCAACCTCAATGTTAACCTATAAAGAAAATGTGTCCAAGTATTGCTGACTTGGATTTAAATATTTTTTCTTTAACTGTACTCCGTAATCGAGAAAGAAATTTTACACCTTGGGGCATTTTTCGTTTTTTTATTTTTATTTCTAATGCAAATAATATTTTAAAATTTAAATTAGTCGGAGAAAAAATCTGGTATAGTGTGTTTTAAACGCTCTTCAATTCTTTCGGGGGACGAAATTTATAAAATGAATCCTGTTGCAAGGTGCAAAAAAGTTCAGGGTATCTGAAAATACCGTTTTTATTCAATTATCAGCATTTATGTAGCTGTAAATAGTAGACACATTTCCTCCATAACTTAAAATTGAGATGAGCGAATCTAATAGGGTTAGTACACAGCAGCCTTAAAACTAGAAAAGCCAAACATTAAAACCACCTGCCGTGTAAGAACTTGAAGAAACAATCTGCCATTTCAAGCATCTTTTATAGAAGTCATACTTGTTTCATTCAAGCGTCTCTATACAGTGAGCGGCTGGCCTAACAACTATGGCCTAACAACAGCAGTGGAGCACCCAGAGAGTGGGACAAGGGGCCCTGCCCCCCCCCCCAAAAAAAAAAAAAAAAAATTACATTATGAATATTGATTTTGCATTATATATATTTTTATCCGTTCAACTCACCCCCCATCCCACCCCCCAAGAATAAATCCTGGTGCGCCACTGACCTCTGAGTATTGATTAAGCTTTGAATTACTGCATGAAACTGCAAAGCAACCATTAAATCACTTTCTGGAATTGCGCAGGAAATGAGAGTGTGGAATGGTGGGACTTCAGGGAAAATAGCAAGAAACAACCTTTATCAGCAGATTTTTGGGTTTCTGGGAGAGGGGAGAAACGTCTCCGAAATATCCCCTTAATTTGTACTCCTTGTGGGAAAACTGGATTGGCTGGGTGATCTAATTAATTCGTCATAGAATACGGTCCTATTATGTGGATATATGGACCAACAGACATATGGACAGATTTGGTAAGAAAATCAACTCAAATAATATCCTTTTAACAAAATTATTTATTCTTAGCTTTTGTTATTAGACTCATGACAAGATTAACCCCCTTTTTTCCTCTATATTGGTTGAGAGAAAACTAGATAGTTATAAAAAAAATTTGACAAAAAGAAAACTGAGGCATAAAAAGCCAGTCTTCCTGAAAATTTTTCAAACCGATAATGCCTTTCATTTTAGATGGAGCTGCCAAATCAAAGGCCAGTGAATCCAGTTAAATACATCAGCGATACTGTAAAATCAAATGTCTGGACTGTACGTCAAGATGAACGCGTTCATTGCTTAAAAGATATGCATTGCATGTATGTTATATGCAAGGGAAACGACGGAAAACTTAAAACATTCAACCAATTAAAATAAATTAAATTAGTTTTGGGGTTAATTTAGCATGTTCCGGTTTAATTCGTGAGATTAGTTTGGGTTTTTATAACTGCATGGTAAAGTGTCAAAGCACCTTTCTGGGAAGGAGGATATCCTGATTCGATTCTATAGCGAGCTTAGTTGCTTTTAAGAGTGAAAAAAATAACTGCTGGAAAAAAATTTCGCAGAGTTTGAGCAGCTATACGTGTTAAGAAGAAAATACCACAAAATGTTTGAAATAAAACGGTAGATGATTACATTAAATTAGTCTGAAAATATTCCTCATTCAGTTTCAAATGCTATTTAAATTCATGCCATAAAAATTTCCTGAAATCCATCACAAAAAATTAAAATTTGTTAAGTAGAAAACCCGTACTCACTTTAGCTGGTATTTCGTATGTTACAAAGAGGGGTTCGTGATGACTGCATTTTTTCAAGCCCCCTGAAGCACATTCTTTTTTGCACACATCAGAAGCTAAGAAAACCTGTTGAATATGAACTAATATTTAAAACACTTTGATGAAAAATTAAATTAAAATATCGTTTAGAAGTTACTCGTTTTGTTTCCCTGTAATCAAAATAATTAGAATTTTTACTACTTTTATAAATTTAAATATTTATTCACTTGTAACCTTTTCCAGAAAAGTATAAATACCAAAATTTTAAGTGGCACATTAAAAAAATGTTATTTTTTAGAACAATAAAAGTGACTGAATAAATTTTGAATTTTAATCTCAAAACTGCAATTTATTTCATTTCACTTTAGTACTGAATCTCTTTACGTTTTTAAACTTCCAATTTATAACACTTATTCACATTTTTAATTTCTTTATTTATAGTCGTAATCAGACTTACGAAGTTCGCTATATCCTTCATAATTTTAACTGACATAAACGATTTTAATCACTTAAACTTTAAAGTCTGTAAAAAATTGTTCTATGAAATGTTTCACTGAAGCTGTCACAAAGAGTTTTCAGTTTTAACTTGAGTAATAATTAATATGAAACCATGAAAAGGTTGAAATACTTTTAGATACATTTTTTATTATTGAAACTATAGAACTAGCCTTTAATAACATTGCTGAATAATAATAATATAAAAACGTATTTTGATAGAGAAACACGACGTAAAAATTTAATAAAACAGTCAATGTGATTATCTCAAAATTTGTTAGAAGTTTTTTGTCATTCTCAAATAGAAATTCAACTGGGATTCTCTTTTATAGAAATAATATAATTTTTATCCATACTTGGGGTGGCTGCAGCATCTCGCACGCTTCAAACTTTTGGCACAGGAGAGGATTTTTTGCTGAAAGAAATAAGGATAGAAATGATAATTTACAGATTAAGTTGCTCCGTTTCATTCTTTGAATATAACTTAGAATTTTAAAAAGTACAGATGATATCTTTAAATTAAATATTTTAAACGGATATTTCCCTGAAAAAAACACTGGTTTGGATTTATTGTTCTCATGGTAGAGAAAGATTAAATCACTATGTCATCGAGACAGAGGAAAAGAAGCATTTCAGAAATTGCATTTTACAGTTTTATGAATGAAACTTTAAAATGTAATGCCTAAAATATAAAATTTAATGAATTTGTTTTGAATATATTATGTACGTTAAGAAATTAAAGAGTTAATTCATGTTTAGTTTTGTTCTAATAATATTCTGATATTTCGATTCTAAAAATATTTACATTGCTGTAGTAGACAAGCGGTCTGGGGCTTTTTGGGGCTTTTTAAATATATATATATATATATATATATATATATATATATATATATATATATATATATATATATATATATATATATATATATATATATATATATATATATCTATATATATATATATATATATATATATATATATATATATATATATATATATATATATGTATGTATATATATCTATATATACGGTCGATTCAAAAAGTCTTACACAGTTAGAAACGTTCAAAAATTTCATTTTGTGTTATTAAATATGATTATCAGGAAATGTTCCCTCTTGTCCAGAAATTGAAAAGATAATTTGTTTAAGGCCTGTATCCCAATATGTAATTAATAAATACTATAGTAGATCAATAGATATTTTTAGAGAAAATAGTATGCATAAAAACTCAAGAAACAACATCAGCTTTTAAAATAAAAAAATAATAATTAATATTTATATACAATCCATATAGATATTAATTAATAATTTTTAATGTTCAAAGAATGTATTGAGTAGACGTCTAGTCTACGGTTTGAAGATTAATGATTAATTAATTTTTATTTTATTTCTAAATTAGTTCTCTGGGAATATTTTTCCTTCTTTCCACTGGAACGTGACCAACTGTTTGGAGACTGTAAAACTCATACCCGTAACTAATCCTAAAATCGTATGGAAATTAGCTAAACGTTAAGAATTAATATATTGAACTACAGACAAACATCTTTCAATCCTTTGACACGCAAACATGCGCAAACACTTTCCCATGTGTCACGAACACATGTTTATGCGTATTAACGCGTGAAATCTGACAGCTCTGTAGAGACAGTTTTGGGATTATACAATAAAACTATTAACATTGTAACGTCCAGGAAACGTGCCCGCTGGAAAAGTTGAGCTTTGCACGTTTCACCAATATTGTGTGATAATTGTTATATTTTATCCCACATGCCGGCATTCATATAAATTACTATTTTTCAGTGTGACGTAATGTTACACTTGGAGTCATTTGCATGCTTATTTATTTATTTTTTTTTTTTACTGAAGTGGCAACTTCGAGAGATTTTGGGAGTCAAGACATATACGATATACTCGGTGAGAAGAGGTTGTAATAGTGCTTTGGTGTTCTTGTGAATTTGTTAAATTTAAATTAAAAAAATGTTTGTTTAAAGTTTTGAATGTTCAATTTGAAAAGAATCTTGTGAAACCGAGTCAACACCCTCACTGCATGTGGAACCCAAAAAGGATATCGCCCCATTAACTTAGGCGGATGATTTTTTACATTAAGTATGCTCGGAGATTGAAAGAATAAACCGCTCGGAAACTTGTGAATATCTGACATTGCGTCCTTGGACCAGTACGGTGGTATTACAAACATGCTATATATTTTTACCATTATAAGGCGGACAATTTTCATGTGATTATACAATTAAAATAAAAACCTGAACGGAAACTACCCGAATCCAACAGATGAGGTACTTACACTACACGAGCAACTTACCGAGAGATCGTACAAGGCATGTGAATTTTCGGGTTAGAAAATTTCTCCCTATACACCAAGCAAGTTACCTACTTAATGAAAGTTGTATCGACGTTTCTCGCTAGTAGAAAGTAGACGTAGCTTTTCGGGGTATGCAAATAACTATCTTACGTGTCACGTAGGCTTATGTAACTCACTACATGAAAGAGTTATAGGATGTTTATATTACGGGGTCAGTCACAGACTCTGGTATCAAGAGGCTTGAATATCTGATCAGCATAACTTCAGAGTCATAGTAGAAATGTAACAACTTTTAACTGAATCTCGAAAAAACTCAACTTGAATTATTACGTCTATACGAAATATAGCTTAAGCTGCAGGATTGCGTACGCCCGGTACGATTTTATCATTATCAGTGGCTTGCTCTATCCTACATCAGAATGCTTATTAAAACAATATACTAAACCCTAATTGGAATCGGTCTTTATGCCGATTCCATGCTCTAGGATATTTATTTTAGAATCATCTTTTACAGATGATTTTTAATAGGATCCGATTTTACCGGTGAACTAAAAATTTGTAAAATATACTAACCTATGGCCTTATAATCCAGATTCTAGAGGCATGCGAAAATTTCATCGATAAGAAATAACGTTATAAACGTGTATATTTGTACATTAACGTTCATTTAATATTAGTTACAAAAAAAAAGATCTTGAGGACGAGAATGACGTCATACTCCAAGATCCTATCATTTTGTATTTAATACTTAACCATGCAATTAGAAACAATAAGCATTTCCAGGGTTTAATATTTGTTGCAATTGTGCAACCAAAAAAGTGTAACGATCACCGATATAGCGTGATTAGTATAAGTTCAAAGTTTTAAAAGTTGGAGAAGGACTCCTTTCATTCCAAAGAAAATAATCAATAGTTTTTTTTCCAATGTGGAGGCACTTGTCTTCTGATGGTAGGTACGTCTTTCTTCTCACATTTGGCCCTTGAAGACCCGCGAAGTCTTGCTGACTACTTCTTTATAACGGGAGAACTATTTTTGGTGAGCCAGCATTGCTCCCTATGGACATCACGATAACGACCAAGCCTTATTCGGGATTCGAGCCGAAGCCCACAGCGTGGAAGTATAGGATGCTATCCACTATACCATGTGAGCGTCCTGTGATCAAATATAAAAGTCCTAGGAATTTAAGCCGGAGTACAATTGCACCCTCTCTTGACTTTGTAATTACTTCGCCGATAATAACTGCAGAATTTATCACACGAAAGAACCGATACAAACTCGAGCACGCAGTCACCTCAGCAAAATATGCTCCATAAGAGTTAATATACTTACATTTTGAGATGCAGTCAACGATTTCCATCATCTCAGCTTTTCGCATAGTCACTAGATGGGTGTCCTCAACTGGAATTGCGCTGACAGCAATGACGAGGACAGCTTGCAAGAAAATACACAATGCGTTCATGTTTGAGGCGTAACTAGATACTGGTAACAACCAACTTCTATAGCAGTACTGCAGTTTTAAAAGTGATGTCTTTAATTTCAGAAGCTCTATATATATGCATGCGAAAAATTATACGACCTTACATAAAGGTTCGTAATGATTTTTAAACGGTTATTCGCCGTTCTGGACCATATGTGGTAAACAGTTCCAAGGTTGTTCTTGATTGTCATCGAAAATGTCAACGACGGCAGTAAACGATGTTCTACATGCTTGAACGGATGATAGGTGATATAAACACGAGGAGCAATTATTCAGAAAAAGCATTTTTTTTTAAGTTACATTGCAAGACTAACTACATAAACTCTATTTCGTATATCTTTCATGCTTATTTTTTCCGAGAAAATTGTAGCAGCATAAAAATGCGATGTGTTTAAACAGCGTCTTAATGTAATTTATAGATGAATTGGACCACTGTGCTAATAAGGCGACTTTATATTGAATATATTATATAAAAACTACTAAAATTTTTATTTTATAAGACTTTTCTTGACATGCCAGTTGTGTTTTGTTTAAACTTTTATTACGGGGAGAGAGCTATTTCATATTTTACTTTGAATTTCATATCTACTCTGCTGTAGTGAGTAAAACAGATTCAAAAGAGAAAATTCCTAATAGTTTGGCTCTGAATTCCTCTTAGTTTGGCTCTTAATTCCTCATAGTTTAGTTCTGACAGTTTGATTCTGAATTCCTAATAGTTTGGCTCTAAATTCCCAACAGTTTAGTTCTGAATTCCTCATAGTTTGACTTTGGCAGTTTGTTTCTGAATTCTTCATAGTTTAGGTCTTACAGTTTGGCTCTGAATTCCTAATAATTTGGCTCTGAATTCCCAATAGTTTGTGTTTGAATTCCTCATAGTTTGGCTCTGACAATTTGGCTCTGGATTCCTTTTAGTTTGGCTTCGAAATCCTCATAGTTTGGCTCCGACAGTTTGGCTCTGAATTCCTCATAGTTTTCCCTATAGTTTGGCCCTCCTTCCTCATAGCTTTGTCCAGGAAATTAAGACACATGGTTTCCATCACCGGGCCTAGTAAATTACCGTTACATCCGTGCCTAATCGTTTGAAAGGACAGTACGAAAGTGTTAGGCAAATATAGGACAAATTACGTATCATAGTGGGAAAAAATTCAGCTTCTAGGATAATTAATAAATCAAAAATTTAAAGCGAATGCATTTGTGTCTTTGATCTCAAAATTAAAGGAGTGGGAGACGCTAGGAAAATGTTTTCAAAAATAATAATTCTTCACATTGCTCTTTTGGGAAAGCACCGACTTTGAAGTTCTGTGCCCAGTCCTGTCGATCATTACTCTATTCATTCATTGAAAGATTGTATTATAAATCATTAGAAAAAATACTTATCATTCGAACAGTTACATAAAATATGACGTAAAACCTTAAGACATGAATCTGTTCAATGTTTTTAAAGTTTCTATATGCCTATTTCGAATGTAATATCAAGGATATTTATCCTTGAAGGTATTAGTATATTTTGAATTATTTAAGCATTGCTATTTGAGCAATCTTAAACTAAAAAAATTCATATCCAGCCATTTTTACCAAGTTATCTAAACTTTTTTTTCTGTATATAAAACAGCTCAACAAATACGTCGAGCCATTTTCTAGCTTGCAAAGTCAGTTAAGGGTGCTGTGTACTAAACCTATTTGATTCGCTCGCCTCAATGTTAACCTATAGAGAAAATGTGTCTATTATTTACAGCTACGAAAATATTGATAATCCAATAAAAAGGGTATTTTCAGATAGCCTGAACTTTTCTGCACCTTGCAACATTATTCATTTTATAAATTTCATCCTCCAAAGGAATTTATGGGCATTTAAAACACACTACACAAGATATTTTTCTGGTATAATTTAAATTTTAAAATATTATTTGCATTTTTGTTTAAATGAAAAATGCCCCAAGGTGTAAAAACTTTTTCTCGATTATGGAGTACAATTAAAAAAAAATAACTTTAAACCCAAGTCGGCAATCCTTGGACAAATTTTTTCCATAGGTTAACATTGAGGTGAACGAATTCAATAGGGTTAGTACACAGGAGCTTCAACAAAATAGTTTTGTAATCAGAGTCTGAAATTCTTAAAATACTGATGAAACTAGAAAAGTCAAAATTATATCACAAATATCATTCAAAGTATGCTGCATTTTAAGCCAAGTCAAGAAAGATAATAAATAAGATATTTAAAGATAATAAATTCAGATCAAATAAAATGTATAAAAGAAGATTAACATGTTTAACTAAGTAAAGAAATATATTTTCTATATACAATCGATGTAATAGCTAATAGTTTCGTGCATTTCCGTGCGTGCAGAGAATCCGATATCGAAATTTTTACACCCTGTAAGATGTACGTCTCGCTAAAAAAACAAATACTTTTTATTTACCACTGTAAACTATTACTCTGTTATACATATTTCTGTGTTAATGAAAGATTCAGCATTAGTTCATGCGATAATCTAGAAAATGCCTCTGGATTTCAAAAACAAAACAAAAGCCTGGGGCAAGAATTTAAAAAGATCTGATTGTGAATCATAATTTTATTTCATGCTCTCTACGTTTTAACAAAGATAAAAGTCAGAAAATTCACTTTAATTTGGGCAATAGCTAAGAATTCGAGTTCAGTTTTCAAAAAAAAAAGAAATCGAGAAAACAGTATGTTTTAAATTTCTATTTATAGATTGAAATTCATGCATTGTATTATTATTTACAATGTTTTAAAGGTAAAAATAAAATTAATACTTCTTATGGAATTTTAGTGGAGTTTTTTCTTTTTGCTAGAAAAATAACTTATACAGTTTGTTCCATGCCTTAACTACAGAACAAATGGCCAATACACAAAGTGCATAAAAAATGCTTCAAAATATTGATTATGAAAGCAAACATAATAGAAAATTCTACTGTGTTAAGTCACTCTATGCATAAAAAGGAATTTGTGACGAATCATTAACCTCACTAAAGTTATTTGTTTCACAAACTTCATTCTTTATAAATAAAAAAAACTAATAAGCATTATATAAAACTATGACTGTAAAACATATTATCAGTATGATAAAATGAATCAGTGAACCTAAGGTGACAATAACAAGATCATAAGAGATAATTACAAATCCACTCAGATCGTTGATTTCTTATCATTTTAAGATTCTTTCTGAAAGGCGCAAAATGAAGCATGTCATGAATAACAATTCTGGAAGAAAGATTAAGATCGTTGATTCAGATCGAAAGATTCAGATCGTTGATTTCTTATCATTTTAAGATTCTTTCTGAAAGACGCAAAATGAAGCATGTCATGAATAACAATTCTGAAAGAAAATATGTAGTATACCAACACACACTTTAGAGTTAGATTTACAATTCTGGTAAAAACAATTTTAATATATACTAATATATAAAGAGAGAGAGCGGATTTTGTATGTGGAGGGTAATCTCTGGAACCACTGCATCTATTTGAAAAATTCTTTCATTATTTGAAAGGTACATTATTCCAGATGGACATAGGCTATATATTATGTATATCTGATCACTAGAAAGAAAGTTAGGGTCCTAAATGTTTAGCTGATGCTTCACCTTTACAACTTTCCTTTGTCAACCATAGTCAAGAACCATAGCAACACATCAAACGATATTTTCATTTATTTTCAGTAAAACATTTAACATTTGAATTTTCTTTGTCAACCATAGTCAAATAACCATAGCAATACATCAAACTACATTTTCATTTGTTATCAGTAAAACATTTAATATTTTAAAGATTCAAGTGGAGGAGGTATTGATAAATACAAAAAGGATTTTTGAAATTGGCAATGTTTAAGGGTTTATTGAAGAAAATTACATTTGGAACTACGCTTTTTATTGGGCATTTAAGGTAAAAAAAGATTTACAATTTATTGGCTATCAACTGGAAATTTATTGGTACTGGGAATTTATTGGTTTACAGAACTATTTTTAACTTATAAACTTTATGTTTTTGAATTTATGTACAATTTTATGCACAATTTGCGTAAATCGAACTTGAATTATTGAATTTTATTCAAAAATCAGTGAATTTCATTGAAACGGTGAAATTTATTGATTATTTCGAATAGGCCTATGTTTGTTCCTTTAAAAGTGAAAAAGTATTGCTTCAATTGAGCTGAAATTTTGTATAGATATAGTTGATAGTTCAGATTAAAACATAGGCATATTATTTTTTGAAAATCGAGCCTCGGAGTTTTTTAATTAATGTTTTAATGATTTTGTCCCTAAAATTTGCTTATTTCGACAGCTTCCGCGACTATGGGGCCGAATCGTACCAAAATCGGCACGCGGGTGGCCCCGGACACGATTCAATGCCTGACGTAGCCGGATTTTTTAATTTTTAATTTAAAAAAAAAATATTAAATTTTTTATGCCATTTTTTGGTGCTTTTTTCGTGTTTTTAGTGTGCTGACTCTGTAGCAGATAGGCTATGGGGTCGAATCGTATCAAAATCGAATCATGCGGGTGACCTCCGGACACAATTCAGTGCCTGACGTTACAGTTTCCAATATAAATTTCTTATGCCATCACCATCAACAAATCCCAAGGTCAAACATACAAATATATTGGACTTGAAATATGGGAAGATTGCTTTACTCATGGACAATTATATGTTGGTCTCTCTAGGTCAGGAAATGCGGAGAATCAATTTATCTTAAAACCTCAGAAAAACGAGAAATGTGGTATACCATGAAGTTTTAAAATAAATTATACGTACCTAATATCTACTTAAGATGGATAATTGTTCAACCCGGATAAAGTCATATATATATATATATATATATATATATATATATATATATATATATATTTGGCATTAATTGCATACATTGACCGTTGAATTTAATTTGAATGTACTCCGTAACGAAGTACGGGTTTTCAGCTAGTTTTAAATGAAAGCGTTTATATCTAAATATTTTGTTTAAATGAATAATGTTGAAATCCAGAAATTTATTCCTCTTGTGTTATTATCATCAAGTGTTATAATTGTTTGTACTTTTACTGCCTGAAATTTATATATTTTATTTTGGATTTCAACTATATCTGTTCATAGGTCTAAAGATTTCTGTCAGGAGCCTAGAGGCACCTATTTACCCATATCTGTCGACCACTATAGAATTCCATGTACAAATGAATGTGCATCGCTTTCACGTTACAATCGACTCACTATGAGACATTTGCTGTATGCTTTGATATCTGCACCTATTC
Organism: Dolomedes plantarius; assembly: GCA_907164885.2. NCBI lineage: Eukaryota > Metazoa > Arthropoda > Arachnida > Araneae > Dolomedidae > Dolomedes > Dolomedes plantarius. The sequence goes on from OU015492.1 coordinate 156,835,489, forward strand.
CATTTCAATTTGTTCTAAACTTGAAGAATACACAAAAAGTGCCCGATGAGAGATATCCAAGGGAAAAGGATTCAAAATTAACAAATACATTCATAAAAAGCTTTTGCCTCTTCGCGCCAGAAGCCTATATAAGACACGAGCGGTGTTTACACGGTCTTCACAGCGAACTCGAAAGAATCTTACTGATGAGCGACAATAAATCAGTTGAACAGGATCTAATTATTCTTAATTCTTATCTAATTATTCTTATCTAAATATTGGGAAAGCAGGGAGCCGACGGGAACATCTTTCAATTGGCCCTGTTTCACCGTATGATTCATTTAGAATGGCGCTGTTTTAAACTTCACTGTCAATTATAATAGTGTCTGACTTACACTTAATTCTCGGCAGCTGTATCCTTCATTCAAAAAACTTTGATCGCTACATTTTCTTACTTACAAGTAATTATTTTTTCAACACGACAGGTAGTTTGACAGGACATTGACTCATCTACACAGCAAATTTATTGGCTACTTTTTTATGGGAGTTTCATATAGGCGAGCCAACGCTGATGCACTGTGAGCGGACAACACGGGAACGCTTATGCTTAATCCGGGATTCGAATTCTAGCTCGAATCGTGGAAGCCGTTGACTTGAACCACTATACGATTTGGGCGGAATACGAGATAATGTTGATCGCTACCTCCTGCGACATTCGCGTAAATATCGGAAGCAGATGCATACATATTCTGTGCAGCTGTTGCAGGTATTGGTGCAGCCTTTTCGCATCAATATCGACAACTAAAGGCTTCGTGAATGTGGTAAAAACTGCCAATATTTCCGTCAGATTCGGTCTAAGCTTACTCGAATTCATCCTAAAAAATTACCCGATAGAAAAATGTTGGATGCTGTATTAATACTATTAATGTTTTATAATCACAGTACTCATAACACCTGACACTTGTCCCACTGGCTAGTCAAAGTAAATATCATTTAAGAAATTCAGGCGTTATACAAATGATGAGATTCGGAGTGACCATTAGAGAGAATCTTTCATCGGTCAACTTAAGTCTGTTCTTGATGCTATATGTCAACATGATGTCAGAAAATATACGTTGAAAGAGACATTCGTGGAATAAGTGTTGACTTCTATCGTTATTACTGTCAAATTTACTGTGAACTTGCAAGGTATTATGATGCATACTACAAAATGTATTGAAAGAAAACTGCTTCGATCAAGAACTACATTTATAGAAGGGGACACATTCTATAAATGAATTGGGAATCATTTAAGTAAATAACTGAATCACTAAATTTTGTACCCTAAGATTTTTTTTCTAAAGCGGAGGCACTTTGTCATGAGACATCCGCCTTTTCTTATTCACCGCTGGTTTTGCTGGATACTTTGCTATGGGAGCACCTTAGAGATGAGCTAGCATTGCTGCCTATGAGGGTAACGACACGGAAACGACCAGGCCTTATTCGAGATTTGAGCCTGAGCCCATTGTATGGCAGCTCAGACATCATACTATTGTTACGAATTGTGCCAGTCTATGGTAATCTGGCCAAATATGAGAGTTATCGCCAAATTGGCGATGGATTTAGAGACTTATTTTGGTAGCCAAATGGTCGCCAACCTTCTAGATCTTTCTCGTACGTTCTGGAGATTTCTAGCTGGCGGCCGATAAGGGGCGCGTTGGAAGTCTATAAATATACCTGAGATTGGCATTGGAAGACTGTGTTATCTTCTGTTGTGTATTGAATGCATTGAAAGTGCGTTAGGCGTATATTGTATTGAAGACTCTGTTATCCTGACTTGTGTTTTTAGAGTTTTCTGTTGTTTAGAAGACAGTTGTTACGTGTTTTCTGTTAGTATTTGTGTATGCACCTGAAGAATTTAGAGAATAATAAATTTTATTTTGTGTGCACTTTCTGGAGAAAATTTATTCAATCCCATCGAACCCAGAAAATGGAACACTATGCTATAGACCAGTGGTGGCCAAACTTTTGATCACTACGGGCGACCTGCGATTTAAATTGTAGGTGGCGGTCTACCAACATCGTATGTGTTAAGTGATCATAAGAAAATTAGTAATTTAAAGCCAAAAATTAGTTTAAATTTAAAATAATCATAGATATTACTCATTATATTCAATATCAAGTTATTTTAAAAAGAAAAAATGCTTTCTTCTTACAAACTAATTAGTTTATAAATAAAACAATATGTTCTTTTATTTTCTTATTATTAATACAAACAATGTTACTAAATTAATTTTAGCTATTGTTTGTATTAATAAAATTTGTAAATTATTTTTAGCTATTATTTTTATTTCATATTAGAGGACGCGCTGCAAACATGACATTGCATATTTTTGACAAGCTTTTTATACTGTGGTTCATATGCTTCCAAATGGTCATATGTTAAACGGGAGCGATGATTTTTTTTATTGCATTCATGGTAGAAAATGTTTCGCAGAGGTAAGTAGAACCGAAAAAAGCTGTTAAATATGCTGCACATCTCCATAAACATGAATATTTTTCTTCACAAAGTAAATTCCAATAGCTATTTTGAGACGAAGCTCTTGATTTCAAAAATATATCGCACTTTAGGTTAAGGATTTCATTCTCAACTAGAATTTGATCCACATCTAAAAATGGTACTTTGGGATTATCCCGTCGACCATTTTTGCCAAACACGATATTATCACCAAAAGGTAGTTTTTGCGCCAATAACCGCAAATTTTATCACATTTACTGTGTAATCCTTGACTACGCGAGTTAGTGTTCTTTAGCGTGTTGAAATATACTGTTTTCTTTACTCTGCTGCAAAATGATTCGAATTTAGAATTTGCCTAGCACCGAAGAGAGTGCAGTGGCATATTTTCAAGAGTATGGAATCATTTCTTCTAAGAAAATGTGCGTGAATGGCGACTGCACAAGGATAATGACTTGTTTGTTTGCGCTTTAAAAGCCATCAAGGACTTTTGGTCGCCGAAATGATTGATAATATATATGGTTAGATTCAAGAATAACTCAATGTGAAATTATAAAAAATAGAGGTTTTTACTTTGTTTTGATTCTTTTTATTAATAATGTGTTTTAATAATAATATTGTATTAATAATAAATTTAATGTGTTTAGAATGTTTATTTTGGAAATTGCTTTTCATTATGATGGCGCCAAAGGATTTGCGTATTTTCGCGAGCATTGACTGGTCGACGGAATAATCCTAAAGTACCCTAAAAATTATTTTAATTTTATTGATATTTCTTCTATCTTTTATTTCATCATTGAATGGGGAATAACGTGAATAATATTATATCCTCTATTCATTTCGTAACAGAGACATCTTATCAGCATATAGATCGTATTCATTTGAGTTTATATGTAGATTTTGCTACCATATTTTCAAATTGTTTTAAATCTCCTCTCCTCAATTGTGCTTCTAGAAATGTAAGTTTCCCCTTGAATGCATTAACATCGCCAACCATTTCAGTTAATGTTTTGTTCTTTCCTTGAAGTTGCAAATTTAATTCATTTAGCTTTCCTGTAATGTCAGAAAGAAAAGCAAGATCACGCACCCACTTATCATTTTCCAATTGAGGATATGATGTATTAACAGTTGCCATAAATTCTTTTATGCCAGGCAAAAGATCCAAAAATCTTTTTAAAAACTTAACACGGCTTAGCCACCTTACGTCAGAGTGTAATAGCAGTTCCCCGAAATCAGATTCACAATCCTCTAGCAATGCTCTGAATCTGCATCTTTGCAAATTCTTCCACGAGTAGAATTAACTATTTTAAATGTGAAATTCATCACATCATCTGAAATCAATATTTTTGCGCACAATGCCTGCTGATGGATAATGCAATGGTAATTTGTAAAACTTGGAATATCATCATAATTTTTACAAAGAGTAATAAAACCATTATGATTCCCAACCAATTACATATCTGACAGGCGGGCGACTAGAAATAGTTACGCGGTCTACCAGTCGACCGCAGTCGCCGCTTTGGCCACCCCTGCTATAGACGCTAAACAATATACTGTGTGGGCGGCATACCTTCAGTTTTGTTAATCCATATAATTTTGAAATTAATCTTGAATAATTGTTTTATATGTTGTTTGTCCTAATAAAAATATTGTCAAAGTTATCGGATAAATGATTTCATGTTAATTTAATTTTTAGCATTATAATTCAATGTTGTAATCCATTAGTTCAGTATTAAGGGAGACAAATCATCTATCATACTATGTGTAACAGTGATAGCCCTGTATCTGATTTATCATAGAAATACATCCGATTCCACAGCATTTAATTATGTTACATTTATATACATATGTAAATCTTTACACGATATGTCTTATTTATATGAAAAATTGTCAAAGGTACAAAGTATCAAATTCGTTTATCAGATTAAAAATAGATACCCTTTTAAATAAATCGGGATGTTTCTATATTTTGATGGAAAAAAATATAACTATTTTGTTAAGTGTCCTATGCTTGTATATTTGAAATCCATCACAGTATTTTTAAGTTGACTCTTAATAGCCATTACTCCTAATTAACAGAAGTGTTCACCAGTTTTCTCTGCCATGTAACCAAAATGTGCCTTGTATTCAAAGAACATCAAATTTTTTCCCATGGAAAATAATATAGAAATTTTTTCTTTAAATATTAAAATGTAAAAGCTTATGGTTGCAAAAGACACTCTCACTTCTTACCGAAGACTATATTCCTAAAATTTATCAAAAGGAAAACAGTTAGCTTCATCGGTACTTCTTTTTTTTAATTATTTTCCCCCATCCTTTTAGAATATAACTTTCTGAACCAATCTCTTCTGTAGACTTGGTAAATGGATAAAATTGCATTTTTATCTATTTTCATTATTCTATTCTTAAAGTCTCGGAGGAAAATAAAATTCAACATGTAATTATGGACTAAGAATTGGCAATACTAAACTTTGTTTTTTTTCTTTTTCCCTACAAATCAAACTTAAAAGAAAAGCCAAAACTTTTTCATGAATAGCTCCACATTCTATCGTGTTGCCATTAAATTCAGTAACATCGCTTTATGAATAATAATTTATATAATCATAATTTACCATATCATTTACAGGTAGTTCAATGTATATGCATAGAGAACGAGTTTAGAAAATGCAAATTTGATGGGCATTTGAAAATTTTAGATTGAATGCTGTGGTACTGATAAAAAGAAAACTCTAAAGGAAGTGATAAACGGCAACGAGATCAAGAGTAAATATTGCGGCATATGGAGCAATGACAGAAAAGCAGAAAAGCTATCGACAAAAGAACACTCTCAGAGATAAAGAGACGTATGTTCGGGATATAGCATATTTGTCTCTCAAAGAAAAGAAGTCGATAAGATGACTTTACTATTGTCTGGTTCACCTCCTGTCTTTTGGATAAGCCACACTTTAGCAGCAAGGTGTTATTAAATATAAAGTATAACGGGAAATTTATTATAAAATATGTATTTTACTGTGTTCGTTTGAGTTGCGTCGTTTTAGATTACAAAAAATATATTCAAATATAAATGCCGATAATGCCGTATAGGGCAAATCATCTAAAAATGTTGCCATCAAAGGAACGCTTTCATGACAGGGGAAAATATCAAAATAATCAGAAACAATAAAATTCCGCTGTTTTGTTATTGTTGTTTTTGCTGTTTTTGTGCGTTTGTTTTTACAAACTCTGCTACTGGATATAAAACAAAATTTATCATAGAAATACATCCCGATTCCACAGCATTTAACTATGTTACATTAATATACAGGGGGATTTTTTTTTAAAACTGACAGTACTCAGAGACATCTGTAGCGTGATCTGTCAGCCGGAATTCCACCAAAATTGATAGAGGGAATAAGGACAACATAGGAAAGCGTTTTCCGTGAAAAAAAAATAGTTCCAAACGTCGCCGATAGGGGAAGATACGGCGCTCTTGTTGTCGGCGCACCCGAGAATTTGCATAAAAGACAAGCAAAACATCAAAATACAAATTCACGACTATGTAGTCGACAGCCGCTCTAGTATTTCGGGCTATAAAGATTAGGGATGAATACAGAAAAAGTCGTAAGAAGACAAATGAATAACAAAGAAATTTCACTGCAACACCACTTTATGCAGCTTATTCACTTCTACCTCCTTCAATGTGACCACAGTCCTGGTGGACGACACACTGCATCCTGAACACTATGTTCTCATCGGCCGAGCGTAACATATCACCAGGAATGTTCATCAAAGTCTGGGATATGTTGTCCTTTAGGGACGCCAAGTTCGAGACTCCACCAAGATACAACTTAGACTTTAAATAACCCCACAGAAAAATGTCACATGGGTTAGGTACGGGGAGCGAGGTGGCCATGCAAGTAGTAAAAAGCGACTGATGACCCTTTCTTCTGTAAAGCGAAGGCGCAAAAGATTGTGCTCTTTATAGCCCGAAAAAATGGCACTACTGTCGACTAAATAGTCGTGAATTTGTATTTTAATTTTATACTTGCCTTTTATGCAAATTCTCGAGTGCGCCGACAACAAGAGCGCCGTATCTTCCCCTATCGGCGGCTTTTGAAACTAATTTTTTTTTTTCAAGGAAACTCTTTCCCATGTCGTCCTTAGTCCCTCTATAGATTTTGGTGGAATTCCGGCTAATAGATCGCGCTATAGATGGCTCTGAGTACTGTTAGTTTTAAAAAAATCACCCTGTACATAAATAAATCTTTGCACGATATGTGTCATTTATATGAAAAAGTCTCAAAGGTACAAAGCGTCAAATTCGTTTATCAGATTGAAAATATTGATTCACTTTTAAATAAATCAGGAAGTTCCGATATTTTTTGGGAAAAAATATAACAATTTTCTTAAGTGTCCAATATTTATATATTTGAAATACATCACTGTATTTTTAGTTGACTCTGAATAACCATTACTCCTAATTAACAGAAGTAGAATGATGCACCAGTTTTCTCTGTCATGTAAACAAAATGTGCATTGTATTCAAAGAACGTCAAAATTTTTTCCTTTGAAAATTGTTCAAAATATTTCATTTTATTTCATTCTATTCATAATATCTTATTAGTAAATGACCCAATAAGAACTAGATGGTTCACTTAAAAAAAATCTTTCGAGACAGGCACTTGTCTTTTCAACATTCACCCATTCCACCCCGCGAATGTTCACTGAAAAATACAATCACAGTATTCCATATAGACTGAATGGTAATCTCTAACTCTGATAATTGTTTCTCTAAAACTACATATATATTATGTTTCTACGAGAAGTTTCTTAACATAGTATCTACACTGAAGTTTTTTTACATAAAGTTTAGTGAAATTCCATATTTCACTAACTTAATGATTTTTTCATCACATATTCTGTAATTCACTCTACTGTACAATGTATTTCCCATTTTTACAATTATTTCAGTATGTGGAAAGTATGTAAACATCATTTACTACCGAAAAGATTTCCTGCTTTACCGAATGTACCCAAGACGGATTATCAAAAAATCACTTAACTGGGAATCACATGCAATCGACCAATCCTGATGGTCGTTGATCAGTTAGCGGATTAATTGTCATGAGAGTACATAACTCCTTAAAAAGTTATTTTTCAGAAAAACTGCAGTATCGTTAACTGCAGTATCGTTGCAAGAAACAGCAGTGCATAGGAATCGCAATGGCAGAGATTTATTACGTTTTTCAAACGTTTATACTTAATAAATGACCATGAATTCAATGATGAGTGGAAACTTTTCCTAAATTATTTTAGAAAATACCCTAATGAAAAATTTATTAATTTCTGAAGTTCTATTTATGGGCTTGAATATAACATATCATGGTTTGGTCTGAGGATGTAAAGACCAGCACATCGGCCCAGAATGGGAAGAGGCCGAATTTCAGTTCCAGAAACAAACAAGTTCTTTTTAATGTGCAGAGGAAAAACGTTTAAATGTATATGTATGGTGGATATGTTGTTCATCTAAGTCTTATAAATTTGCTTTATTTGTATTTCTTGGGCAAAAACTTTATTTTACAGAACCTCTGTAAAATATCATTGCTGATTTAAACAGTTTTTTTTAATTGTTTAAATTGTCTTTAACAATGTTGGAAAGAAAAGTATGCCATATTTTAACTGTTTTCACTTGTATACAAAATATCATATTCAATATAATGCGATCGGCTACAGTTTCACTCAGTTCCCAAGACTTTTCAAAACTGGTTTGATAAGACTTCTGTTTCCCCAATTCCTTCCGTGAACAATAAGTTGTTAATGTTTTTGCTATCAGAAGAAAAGGAACTGAATCTTGATCACAGAAAAAAAATCCTGTAAAAGTATTCATTATAGAATATTTTTCCAATCTCTGTGAAATTATTAAAAATTTTAAATTAAATCTTTTTAATTATTATATACATAAGCTATAATTTCCCAATTCTCCTATAACGTGCAATTTATTTCTCTAAAATCATTCATAAAGTGATATAAAAATCAAACTCCTATCTGTTATCACAGGAGTTTAATTATTGATTTTTAAAGAGCAAAATCTGAATTTTTAAACTTACGTGAATATTCTCAGAAATTCGTTCTAATGAGTTTTTTTTAACTTACTAACTTTTGAAACTTTAATAGCTAAACTAGCCGTTAATTTTTTAAAGAAAATTTAAAATGTTTATTAAATGTGTAAAATTCCCAAAGATCCAATCTTCACAAGTTGATATGTAAATATGGAGGTCTTCATCTTAAAAAATACCCCATTAGAAATAACGCTATCCCGTATAAAGCAAATACAGTCAATAAAAAGTATATATTTTATAGACAGCTTGGAGTTCTTAAATGATGAAATCTGTCACCGAGGTCTTCAATTTATCTTTGCATTACTATTTAGATTTTAAAATTTGCCGATGTTCTTCATGTCACGTATAAAAATTTTAAGAAATTGTCTAAAGATTCTTCAATTATTTTAAGATGTCAAGAAGTAAAAAAAAAATCTTTATATGCTATAGAGAGGTAATTTTACGAATACATTATTTTAAAAGCTTAATAACATATTATTTACATTATCAAGGTGGTATGGCAAATGCCCAAATTTGAGTAAATAATGATATCCCACTGGCTGGATATGGACTCTATCACACTGAACCTCTTGACATAAAATAAACAGATACAAAGGACGATCACATATTTTAAGAACACACTCAATCATCACAGAGTTACAGGAACAGACACAATCAATAACATTGTTAACACCAACTACTTCGACGCTTATACCTACACTTGTTGTCTCGTCCGGGACTCGCCTTTCTCCCTGCATTCCGATGAGTCTATTTATCAGTACTCGGGGGGGGGGGGGGGAGAAAGTTTGGGATCAGCGGGGACGAAAATTATATTTGTTACAGTGTTTGTAATTGTGTTGAGGTGACAGAAAATATGTCGATGTAAACATGTATCTTTTAGTTATCTCCTAACCAGAATTATGTCCCAATAAAAGCATGTGAATGCATTTTGATTATTAAAAGAAGGGAGAAAAATCAGTTAAAAGCCACGATTTCAGAGAAACTATTTTATTGCCAACGTAAAAAAGGAAAAACATTCATTTAATTACATTTTAGAATACGAGTGAAGAAGCTTATACGAAATGCTGTGTTGTCGGTAGTGGGGAAACCTGGGTATTCATTCATAAGTTGCCATCAATGGATGCCATCGTGATGCCTTGGAAATTTGCAAGTCAAGGCGTGAAGGTCTCTCATGCACATCTGGAATGAATGAAAGAGGCGTTATGCTGCATATATTCTAAATTTTTCTATGAAATAACTACTTAGAATATAAAAATTTTAGATATCTTACCTCAAAGTCAACCATCATTTTATTTTCTTCGGCATTCAACTAGAACAGAAAAAAACAGAATAAAGAAATCAAAGGAGAATTGCCAAACGTCAGTAGAAAACATATGTTGTTGCTTATCCCCCTTGACAGACAGCAACATCAGATAAAAGTCCATATAGGACATTGGGCAGTAGGGGGGGGGGGGGGGCTCTGGTTTTAATTAGCCCCACAAGGGTCGGAGTCCGACTTGGCTACGATCCGGTCCCATAATTTTGAACCGAGTCAAGTGACGAGACCGGTTCACTTGACCCCGCACCTCCAGAGGTAAATTTAAGAACTTGGAGGACATTGCAGCCACGACAGATTTTCCGTGCAACACCCGCTTTTAGTGCACATGGCGGTGGATTTGTCTGCAACGAGCATCGAAACAGTGACGTTCAGATCACTGGCTCGCTGCCAGAAAATATATAATACCATATTACGAATGCCTGCAAAAATTGTTAAATTTTCAAAATAGGAATTTAAAAATTGTAACGATGATACGTAGATATGTTCTCTGAGAAAACATAAATTATTTCTTTTAACCAGGAGAAAGGGAATGATAATGATAATAATAATAATAATAATAATTATTATTATTATTATTATTATTATTATTGCTTCTATATAAAAATTCTATGTAAAACAGTTTCTTTAAGCTATGATTAAATGTAAATATTTGAAACAGTCTATTGATCAACAGATTCTATTTGATTTATCTTTTATTTATTCTCTAACTTATACAATTAAAATTACTCTAAAAATGAGATATAGATATGTTTGTTTGTTTCGCGATTCTGGAGTTTCTGAATCCAAAGGAACTTGGAAATAACAAAACTGAATACCTAAATTAATTCATAAACTAATCAGGATTTGCAGTTCTGTATGTAAAAATAAATTTTTTTTCACACATAGATTTGTTGCTGTTGTCATTGTTTCTAACAACCCTGGCCGAAAGGGTTCCAAACGAGGTCCATATAGGCTAGCTGACTAAGAGGTGCACCTCTGGTTTATAATGGCACCACGGGGGTCGGAGTCTGATTTAGCCCGGTTCCACCTCAATTTCAACCGAGATCCCCCAGGGGTGACATCAGGGGTGATCGTACCCTCTCCCACCCTCTCTGATAGAGGGACTTTCCGGTCTACGAATTTAATGTGCCCATATCCGGCCTATACACGGAGGTATTGAATGGCGCTTGTCGAGATTCGAACCCTGCACCCTCAGCACTACCACAAAGCTACCTCGAGCCCAAACACAATATTTTTTATATTAATAATCTAGTGATGTAGAAAACATATTTTACTTTACGCCATTATATGTTAAATGCAAAACTTTCTTTCACGGAAGAATATTAATTTTGCATCTAGCAGTAAGCCAAAGCATGAATAAAATAATTTTTGTTTGTCTGAGTCATTGTAAAGGAAACCATATATTTTCGTTCATTTAGTATAACTGAAAGCAGACTAGTGTTTAGGAGCTTATATTTATAACATTTTGTAACATTAACAAATAGATATTAAAGAATGTCTTACCTTGTGAGTACTTTCCACAACACAATCGAATATCTATGGGAAAAAAAGAAGAAAAATTTAATTTTTGGGGGGGTAGAATAAAGGTTTAAAATCTTTAAATAACATTAGAACTGAAATTTCATTATTCGGTATATAATAGGATAATATGCTCACTTATCTATATTTCAAAGTATTTTAAGGTTCAAAAATTCAAAATTCGTCAATCAACAGTTAAATTCTAAAAGCATTCCAAACATAGTGATATGTTAAGATGGCTAAGAAAATTGTTTGGAGTCTACGCTCAATCCAATTTACATTGAATATAGTGTGCCACTGATTTGCAGTTATTCCTTACTACTGTATCTTGGCCAACCACAGTCAGTTAAGTTAAAAGAAATACGATATTATTTACAAGCTTAACTGAAGCCTGATACTGCGTACTATCCCATGAACAATGAAGCTGATAGTTCAATTGTTCTTGATGATTCATTTTTTTAAACATCGAATATTAATTTTTGAAGGAGTGAGAAATTTCTCTTGGCTTTATCCATGGAAAAAAAGATAAATTCTCAAACAGGTGTTGTAAACTTATTTCATTTTTTTAGAAATCGATTTTTTTTAACTGAATGATTTTTCTAAAATGGGAAAAGAAAATGACCTGTTTCCGATTAACCTGTACTGCGGTATAGGTGAATTCTCTATCATATAAAAAGTAACCAAATTTAATTAACCTTTTTTTTTTTGCTTGTAAGCTACCTGACCACTGCTATCTCCCTAATAACTAAATTGTGTATGTAGGAAAAAGCATCTACTTACCTTCATAGGTATTTCAGGAGAGGCGAAGATAGGTTCTAATGGACTGCATTTCTTAACAACTCCTGCCTTGCATTTCTTTTTACATTCCTCAGTTGCGACCATGACCTAAGAATTTAGTTTTTAATGAAATGGGCAAAAGTTAATACTGTCAGAAATTATTATTTGTCTACTTAGATTCGATGTAAAAAACTTATCTATATACAAATGTCTATTTTTTTTCCTTCTGATTCTAAGTCTTTAAAAGATAGATACTATAGAACTTAGTTGATTTAGAAAAATTATCTTTCAGTTTATAATATTTTTTTTAATTGACAGATAATTTTTCAAAAAAATACTGGTAGATAATTTTTCAAAAAAATTATCTACCAGTAAATTTTGCTATTTTTTCTCTAATTTTGTGCTGTTAAAGTGCAATCACTTTATTTATTAATTTCGTTTGTGTAACTATATTTTGCTGTTAATTTTTGTCAAATTATGTATAAGTTTCTATAAAGACGTTTAAATTAAATTAATAAATACCAATTTATAAAGGTTTTTTCTTCCCAAAGACATGATAAAATAGACTGATTAATCCAGGGGAATAATTATAAAGATAAGCTAATGGACGAATAATAGCTGATAAATTTCATAGATCTTCCACGTTGCGCAAACTGTCAAATGAAATCAACTCAAAATATCTTATGCATACGAAAACTTAAGACAAATATTGTTTAGGTTAATTCAGAAACTTCAATAACCATGACGGTTATCGTCATAATTTCTTTTCGTTTTTATCCTTTTTGAGGACTGAAAGAAGCTTATGGATAATAATGAAGCTTATTTGGTTTTCTTACACTAGTTTTTCTTTTTTCGTTGACTTGTATTACTACTAATCACTAAGTTTTTCGGCGTCTTGTATATGAGGTGTCAAAAACAGTATTTAATTTGTCATGCACACAGCTGGTTTTCCAGCTACGCGAGAACTCATAAACAAAGCTAAGCACAAAATGTAGAGGCGTATCAAAATTTTTGTCTATTTCATTAAATTAATAACAGAACAAATCGTAAATATCTTTAAAGTAAAATAACTTAATACAAAGTAATAACATCTATACTAACTTGTTTCGGCATCATCTTCTCACAAGCTTCGAATTTTTGACACATTTCAGGGTTTTGAGCTAAGAAAAAATAGTTCTTTTTCAGATTTCAAAATTGAAAGAAAGTAATATTTTTAAGAAATCATTGACCATCCAATAACAGTTTTGAAGAAATTCATATATGAAAACTATACAAAGCTATTTAATGATCTTATCATATATCTATATGTGTGTGTGTGTGTGCGCACGCACATAAATATACAGAGAGACTTTAAATTAATTTACTATGCTTTTTACCTATTCATTCAGAGTAACTGTGCTTGAGAAGATTGAAAGCTGTTCTTTTTAAATGATAAGTCCGATTACGTATGCCTGTTCGGCTGGGGGGCGGAGGAATCTGTGATCGTTTTGAATCCGACTGAAATATATACTTGCTTCATAAGGGTTCGTTAACAGATGCGTTACGTATTTATTTTTATGATTAAACAAAATATAAGGGTTCTTAAAGAGAAACTAAGAAATGGAAGACAGTAAAGTAAAGGATTAAAATCCCCATTTTCACATTTTTAAGAAGTAACGAAATGTGTGACTAAAATTATTTTTTGCGAAAATACCACAATATGCACGAGTCTCTGCAAAACCAACATTTTCGTCCTTGAAATAATTTTAAATCTTACGCTATCTTTTATCAAAAAGAGCCATGGTAACTCATTAAAAATATTTTAGGGTGTTGGTTAAATTTTGGTGCATATGAGAGCGCGTGGCAGGGAGATCAAAAAACTGTTCAGTACAGGGGTTTTGAAGTTAAGGTAAAGTTATCAGTTTATTCCAATAGTTTATCATTAATATTTTTCCTTATTTTATCATATTTCAATAGAATACAATACTCTTGATTATCTTATCGAACTTTCGGAATCGGAGAAACTTATCTCTCCAGCGTCCTCTAGTTCTGTCAGACTCAGAATAGCAAAATAGTTTTATTCCATCGATAATCAAGGTCGAGATGAGAAGATATCCTTCTTTTATAATATGTTTGCCGTTTACGTCAAATAACTGAAGAAATGTATGTTTTTATCCTAGCTAAAAAAGTACCCTCCTTTTACAATCCACTTCATAAGAACGACGCAGTTCATACAAATGACATATCACAATGGAAAAAAATATTTAATTTCTTCATGATAAAATCAATAAACATAGAAATTTACTTTGGTCACCTTCTCTGTATTTTACATTTAAGTATGTATAAAGATATAACATTAAAGTCTTAGTTATTTGCAAGATCCATTTTGTATTTTAGAAGAAAATGTTAAAATCTTAAACAGTTTACAATTATTCATCTTCTTGACTTTTTAAAATTTAGTGGTAATAGATGTTATAAAGAAATATTTATAATTTGCAGCGGTCATTCATGACATTGATCAGTTTAAGGTTGACATTTATCAGTTAGTTATTTGCAAGATCCATTTTGTATTTTAGAAGGAATTGCAAAATGGATTAACAACAGGAATCATTGACATTGATCAGTTAGTTATTGTTAGTTAGTAATACAAAATGGATTGACAACAGGAATCATTGACATTGATCAGTTAGTTATTTGCAAGATTCATTTTGTATTTTAGAAGGAAATATTAAAATTTTAAACAGTTCAGATCATTCATCTTCTTGACTTTTTAAAATTTAGCGATAATAGATATTAGAAAAAGAAATATTTATAAATTGCAACAGTCATTCATGACATTGATCAGTTTAAGATTTTTGTGAGAATAGGGTTCACAAATGGAGTTAATTTTAAGGAGAGAAAAATCAAACTTACACTTCGAAATGCAGTCAAGGATCTCCGCCATTTCGGCCTTTCGCATAGTGACCAAGTGGGTGCTTTCAAATGGATCGGCGTACACCAGAGTGGCGATCAAGAGAAAGCTGAGAAGAAACTTGCTATTCATCCTGTTACTCTGCTTAGACAACTGAGAGAAAAGGTGTTCTGTTTTGGAGTGTCTCTGCTTTCGAATGTCGCCACTATTTATACTAAAAACCACGACCTTACAGTATCCCCATTAATTGCTTTAGAATGGTTTGGGAAATTTTTCGTTCACCGGCATCCGTCGGAAAAATTCCAAGGCTATTGACTGATTACCTTTGAATATGCAGGATGATGATTTTATATAAAAACTTGTACGGTCCGATGAGTGTAGTCGTGGCAACATTTCGTTATTATGTTCTGAATCAACATAAATAACGAAATTAAAAGTGGATTTTTTTATTATGAATCAATGACTGAAATTTTTTAACGATAAATAACGAGGTATGTCATTACTGTATCCGAGGAAAATCAGTATGGTGCATTGATTTTCGTCAAATGTTTTAGGTAATATTAATTGTTTTATCTTGAAAGAATGTAAATTCTCGAAACATTTTTTACTACTTTCTATTATGTAAGTGGTAAAGTAAATAAGGGTTATGTAATCTATAAAAACGTTGATTTATAAAATATTCACCAAAAAATGTTGATTGTTAATGACCTTGAATAGAAAGTAAACAAAAAAAAAAGAAACTTATATAAGCAATGAAAAACGAATGCCCTTAAGGCTGCTATGTACTGAGAAAAAAATCGTATTTCCCTTTTCCTCTTCTTGCAAACTCTTGTGGTGGTAGGAGCCCAGTTGACAGTTCGAGAATTCCCCCCCCCCCTTAGGATTGACATTTTAAGGTATTGTAATGGCTCTCTCTCTATATAGGGGGTATAAGCACTGCCCCCAAATTTTTTATCTAAAATATATTTTTGTCAGCTATTTACAGGTACATAAATGCTGATAATGAAATAAAATTGGTATTGTCAGATAGCCTAAACTTTTCTGCAAAATGCTACAGGATTCATTTTATAAATTTCGTCCACCGAAGGAATTTGTGAGCGTTTAAAACACACTATACCAGATTTTCCCCCGAATAATTTAAATTTTAAAATATTAATTGCATTTTTTTTTAAAAAAACGAAAAATGTACACAAATGCAAAATTTCTTCATCTATGACGGAGTACAATTTAAAAAAAAAAAATCTTTCAATACAAGTCGGTAATCCGTGGACAAATTTTCTCCATAGGTTAACATTGAGGTGAGCGAATCCAATAGGGTTAGTACATAGCAGCCTTAAGCGAAAATTTTTCAAAAAGCCAAATCAAACTTTTCTTTATCTCGCTAGTTATTGCTTTCCTGACCAGTAAGTAAAGATAATTATTTTTTTCAAAACGGTCTAGGGAAAAAAAGGAGGTGGCTAACACATGATTCCCAATGACGATATTTTTTCTCAATTAAATCCATTACTTAAAAATTATGTTCTCTATATATTTTTTGTACGTGTATTGTGGCTACAGTTAACTTACTGGAGTTAAAGTCTATAGACCAAGGCACTCCGTGAACTTTATCTTCCTGCATTACTGTTGGCCAGCTCAGTGAGTGCGTTGTTGTTGTTTGCGAATACGGGAAATTTCATAATGAAGACATTAACACTTTACCCGCGAGAAATCTGCTTTCAATGGGGGCGCCGTAGAGGTGAACCAACACAACCACTTTGTGCCACCTCAGTTTTGACTGAGCACCCCCCCCCCCCCTCACCAAAGGCACAGTGAATGTAAAGAGAGATTCTAGAGTCATTCATGTTTACAATTTTTGGGTGCAATTAAGGGAATTTCGGATTTCCTTAAGCTTTACTTGTTATAAAACAACAGATATAAAAAAGGACACCAGTTTTTTTTATTATATATTAAGGTTGAGAGTTGAAACCATTATTAGTGTTAAATCCTCGGCATAAAATTTAGGAAGCATGTATGAGGAACTTGTTAAAATTCAGAGAACTTAAATATAGTGCTTATATAAATGAATATCCCAACTTTGCACGGCTATTGAATAAAAAAAACTAAACAAAGTACAAACTTGTTGTTTATCGGAAATCAAAAATAACAGTTGAAAGCTCATGAAGATTGGGATTTTAAATCACAAATTGCCACACCGGTAGATTGGTCGCCGAGCATCCCAGGACCTTGATCTTCATCAATTGTCTCCCCGCAGCCCTAACATCTGTCCGTGCGATTTTTTTTCTGGGGCTACATCAAACATCAGCTGTTTGTTCCGCCGCTACCAAATGACGCTGGCGACCCGGATATCTGCAGCCTTTCAAACCGTCACACCAGACATGCTGAAAAGAGTGTGGGATGAGTTATCGTACCGCCTCGATATCCTTCGTGTTACGAACTGTTAAAAGAAAAGACAAAACCTTTGTGTTCGAGGAATAAACAGGAAATCCAACGTAAATGAAGCACAAATAGCAGTAAGGTGCAATTTTGCATACGGCCGTTTCGAAACTGCAAAGGAGCTTCTTCATCAGTGCAAAGAACTTCGTGGCAGCTCAAAAAGCCGAAAACTAAGCGAGCTTAGTTTTCGGCTTTTTGCAAAAGGATGCAAAAGAGCAGCGAGCTTAGTTTTCGGTTATATGCGAAATTGTACCATACTGCTTTTTGTGCTTCATTTACGTTGGATTTCCTGTTTACTTATAACTGTGTCGAATTTAAACTTTCAACTGTTATTTTTGATTTCTTATGAACGACAAATTTGTACTTTGTTTAGTTTTGGTTCATTGGCTCTGAAAAGTTGGGATATTCATTTATGTGCACACTGTATATGTGTCCGAGTGAGTGTGTTAAAAATATGTGTTTAAATGTGTGTCTAGTTTCGTCTAAACATAATTTTTATTCATCCCTTTAAATGGAAGATGTCTCCTTCCCCCTTTATTTTGTATCAGAATGCCCACAGTTAAATAACTTTAGCATGCCTGCCTGCCTTCTAATCGGAATACCATTTAAAATTTGATTGTTGTAATCTATGTGAATATTTAGTCACAATACATGTAAGGTATAGGCCGTTTGCACATTGTAAAGATTCTTAGAATGGCTGTATATTGCTTCAAGATTTTTTAACACCTCCTTTTCGTATAGAACGCGGCGTAGGGGAAATCCCTTTTGCCAACTCCCTTCAGCTGAAGGATGACGAGATGTATTTCTTCAAGATGATTATTCTTCAGTTTACCGTGCTAAAGTGGTTATCTTTTATTTAAAAAAATTTCCTCATAGGGTTTGGACTATGAATATCGAAATAGGTTAAGTATTATATGCTGAAAGAAAGAATAGCATGTCCTTCTACTGTTGGAAACAGCCCAGATAAAGAGTTCTGATGGGTAATACGAGAAGTAATTGCTCAAAATAAGGGGTCTTCAACATTTAAGGCCCTGGGGCTACATTAACAAATTCGTAAATTTACGCTGTGCCCAGAGATAATTTTGACAGCTAACGCGGGCAGAATGCCAATCTGATAAATGGCCTGAGAACGTCCTAGAGTAATATACTCTGTATTTCATTAAACAGGAACTTTATTACACGCAAACATTTTAATAATTAAACTATTCACGTTCCTGCAGTGATTATATATCATTGCGGAATTTTTGAGGAGATTGATATTTTTTTCAGTTGATTTTATAGAAAATGTAAACGAAAAATATTTATAAAGTGACCTCCTTATTTTTTTTTATGCCAGAGACTTCTTTTTGTTTTTATTTTGTGTTTTTCGTAAAGAAACTACATATATTAGTATAAATGCTTGTTTTCAGATACCTCCATTCATTTTCTTTTCCAGAAACAGACACAAGCACCTATAACGCAGTTTAGAGACACGTGACATTTAATCCTCTCAACGGAAAGGTGGCGTCATTTCAAGGATAAAACCTTGAAGTAACGCTTCACTAATTTCTCATACATAACAGTGACGATGGTTAAAGTGACAAATGTAAACAGACAAAAAACCTTTATTCTACCTATCCCACAGCAGCTGACGGTCTGTCTATACCCTGCGTTTTTAGTTTGGAGATAACGTATTTTAATTTTCATGCTTCACTGGTCTACCAATGGCCTGCAGAACAGCGGTTGAATAAAGCTATTTTAAAGAAGCCTAAAAAGACTAGAGATCCCTTCATAATGATATCATAAACATCCTTAATACTAAAATCGCTTCTAAATATAGCCAGAAATTTAATTATTCCAAATAGAATAGGTGTGTTGTAATACCAAAATTAAATCTTGGAACACGAAACATCAAAGCATAAAGAAGGGTTGTTTAAACGCATGATTGACAGTTATCTCGACACTAATGCTGTATAATTGTTCAAGTTAAGTAATACGCATAGATAAGTTTGTCATTCCCACATAGCAATGTTGACTTTTGCTAAAAATGTTTTCTTCATGCATCAGTAATTAGAACTTTTCCCTTTAAGCTATAATCACACATTAATGTCAAATCATAATAGCAAAGAGTCTCTCGATGCACGATTAATACCTGGTTCAAAAAATTATATCAATACAGCTGCTGTAATAGTTGGTTTAATATATTTATGCCCTTTGCTCCATCAAAACATATTATACTAAAATTGAAGTAATATCTCACATGTATTTCTATCCACTTTTCAAAAGTTTTATAAAACAGATATATTTATTTTCGAGCGTATAAAGTATCATATTTTGATAGTTAGTGACAATGCAGAAATTAAAAATTGAAAACTTTCTTAAGTTTTGGTAGATTTATAACCTAAAAAATTGTGATTGCTATTTTATTCAACTTTCTATTAAAATAAAAGAGAAACCTTGAGCTGAAAGATTCGGCTCAAGTTTTAAAAAATTTGTGTACAAAATATGAGCTCTTTTCCAGTAGAAATGCTTCTCTTAATCTTTAAGTAATAACTCTCAAATTCAAAAGACAATTAATAAGCAAGTGCCTGGTATTTTTATCTATGACTAGCCGCTGTGCGACCAGCATGGTCGCTTTTAACTTTATATTTTCTTTTGCAAAACAACTCAACTGAAAGTAACATATGTAAGGAATGTCACCATTACCTGTCATCATAAATATACGTTGTTATGGAGTATTCTCTATAAGGCTGATTCTAGAACATCGTGATAAAAAAATGTGAATTTCCATTACCTCAGAACAGAGTAAAAGATAAGACTGAGAAACCCAACATCAATGATTTTAAAAATTACATCCCTCTTCGTATGTACTATTTTTCAAAATTAAGATATCTATACTTTATCATTACAACAAATAAGAAATTGTTGGGGAAAAATTTAAAATATAGTGTTGATTAAATCACTCTCTGTATGTATTACTGTTCACAATTCAGATATCTACTCTTAATCATATTAAATAATAAATTGTTGGGAAAATGTCTTCACTTATAAAATGGAGCAAAATTCAGCAAGTACTGGAAAATGTGTAGAAAACTAACTATTACTGATTGTTGATTGCTATGCCGGTGACGGTTAAGACTAACCTCGCGATTATTTATGCTCTCTCTTTCACGCTTCTCTCTTAAAGAATTATTTCTTCGCTTTCTTTCTTGAGACTGTTCCCAATTTTCACTTGATCGTGCAGCGCGCTTTCGAACATTCCTGATTTCAGTGCGTAAATCCATGTTGACACGCGGTTGCAAATTGCGGACGGCCGCTAATGTTTACATCTGGTAGTGGCAGCCGTTGCCATTCGGAGTGTAGAAATATCGTCGATTTTTGTGCCGCATACCTACGCGTTTTATATATATAGATACCCAGTCTTCACTTTCAAATTATCATAAACACAAGAATAATACCTACAAGGGTTATACACAATTTAAACCCATTATAGTTATATTGAAAAGTAGAACAACAACTGGAAACTAGAGTACCATATTTTTCGAACCATAAGACATACCGGACGATAAGACGCACCTCAAATTTATGCGAAGATTTTTAGAAATGAATATTTTGTGTTTTGTTAGGTATATAAAGATATTTTCAATTTCTTACTTAATAAAAATAAAAAAATATTTATAATAAAAAATGTATATAATAAATATAATAAATAGTGTATATAAACTATACATAATATATAATATATATATAATAAGTATATATAATATAATATATATAATATAATATATATAATAAAATATTCTTTTTATTTTTAATGTTACCTTCGAACCATAAGACGCAACCCATGTTTAAGTAGGTATTTTTTTCAAATGGTGCGTCTTATAGTCCAAAAATTACGTTAATTGATATTAAATATAAATTTTCCATGTAGCGGTTACTATTAATTTACATTTAGTGAAACTAATTTTAGGATATAATATCGGTTTTTATTATTTTACACACCACTGGTTTTTCATTACATACATTCAAATGTTTGTATATCTATCTCTCTCCTCTCTCTTTCTGTATATATATATATATATATATATATATATATATATATATATATATATATAATATGTGTGTGTGCATCTACAGATGTGTTTGTGAGTCGATGCGAGTGAATGTGTGTGACAATTAGTACTAAAACGGATGCTTAAAACAGACAATGCAAGAAAATAAATCACATATTCATTGATTTTAAGTATATTAACTTATATTTTAACTAGTAATTAACATTAACGCCTTACAAAAATATGGAAAGCGATTGGTTCTATATTTAGTCATGGTAACAACAGCATAGTTGCATTTATGTGAAAATTTTTCTTTGAATTAAAAAAAAATTAATAACGTACGAAATTCTGCATTAGTTGTATCAATTTCTGGCATCCGTAAGGGATTCTCATTCATCAATGTCACTCGGAAATAACATTTATTTCTTATCTAATTTCAGTATTTTATTTATTGCTGTTCATAAGGCAATAAGATGATAGGAAACATTCGTTTAGTCCCCATTAGACAAAGTTTCTACAGAATAGGGCATCTTCTGCAGAATTTTTCAAAGCCTGAGTCAAAAATGCACTTGTTAGATAAACTTCTTATTGGCAAATACCGCCAACGAGCGGTGGTTTTTAATCTAAATTCTTAACGTTAAGAAAAAAAATAAAAATAAAAATAAATATTTAAACAACAGGAAGAAATTCAAGAATTAAAAATAGAATATGAAAATAAAACATGGCAGGCAATATAAAATTTGGAGCATTTGAAACGAAATACCTTCCAAAAAATTTAGTAACCAGATTGAATATACTCGTCCCATGTCTGGCGAATGAACAAAATGATATCCTATTCTGTAGTGAAGCCTCAAGAATCAAACTCACTCATCATTTTCACAATTTTAGATTTCGTTTATCGTTCTACAATCAAGTAACGAATAAACATCCTTAATCTGGATAAAGAGCGGGCTTTCGGGGGCCATTGCTCACAGCTACTCAGTTTCGGAACCGCCCGGAATGACGACAGGCGACTGAGTCCATTGTGCGCCCTGGCTTCTCGTAGCTCTAACAGAACTACTCATCGTCCCAGAACTGGAGGGGGAAGTTTCCGTATCTTGCGTCAACGCCGCAGAAGTTCTTACAGAAACTGGAAACGGTTTTTCATCAAAACCATACAGTCTTTTGCCTTGCTTTTGCATCGCGCGTATGACATCCTCGGCTAAGATCGTTTTCCGCTTGAAGTAATCGCAGTATACAATCGAATCTCGGATAACGCGTTCTAAAAACAAGCGCAGCACGGCTCTGGCTTCGTCGTATATGAGTCCTGAAATTCGTTTTACGCCTCCTCGCCGAGCCAGCCGCCGGATACATCCTTTGGAAAGGTGGTCACGTATTGTTCCTGTCTGACGTTTCCTTCTCTGGAACACGAGCGATTTACCGCTGTTCATCTTCCCGGCTGAGCTGATTTAATCTGTGTAACGGCCTTCTAAATCGCATCAACACGCCGCGGTTCTTATCGCTCGTTTAAATGCAGATGTTGTACTCATGTGTCGTCACTTCGCACTCTTCTTATTTAGGTTCGCTTTTTCTTTCTAAAGAGTTTCGTTCCGAGACCTTTCGGTTAACCATTGTGCGTCGGGGGTTAAAAGACTGAGGGAATTAAGAGCTTCATCCCGTCTATTTTTTTTTTTTTTTTTTGGTAAGGACAAATAAAAATATTTCCAATTCATGAATTTTGAAGTTTGAAATTAATTTTAAATGCATGAAATGTTCATATTATGTAATAATACCTTAGTATGATTAATTTTTATATGAATAAGATTTTTAATTTTTTATATAATGCTAAAAGTAAAAAATTAAGATTTTCTTATATACATCTGCTCCGTTAGTCATTGTTTTAGTTGTGTGCTGCATGAAGAGTCAATGAACAATTAGTCAAGGGCGTTAGGCGAGATGTGAAATTCATGTCGAAGTAGATGATAATGTTAGTGTGACCTGGTTTCCATTATTTCGGCTTTCATATGAAGATAAGATCAGAATTGTGCATAGCAAGGTCCTCAGCAAAATTAAAACTTAAAAGTGAGAGAAAAAAATCACTTACACAAGGAATTTTAATTTTACTGACACCCAAAAATTCTTATGATTCTCATGGCCACACATGTTTTGACCAGATCTAAAAAAAATGTCAATCTTCTTTTTTTTTCATAAGCAGGATTTTAAAACAAGATCGCATGGGAAGATATTGTAGTATTACATTATCTGACGTAAATGAAGAGAAAATTGCATACCTTCAAAATAAGCAAAAATTGTCTAAATGATCTGGAAAAAGGAAGTTTAGAATGAGTATAGTAAAGCATTAGGTTAATGTCAATGGCATTCTTGTCCTCTTTCTCCAAACCCAGAGCTCGAATATGAGAACGTCCATTCATCGTTTTATTAGCGGGAACTGTTAGCTGCAGCCTTGCGCCTTTATCCGTCAAATAAAAAACCCCTAATATAACCCCCTAAACTATTCGAGTCCAATGGGAATGCTTTTAGTTAACAGCTACCTTATTTCGTCAACGCATTTCAACATTTCCTCCAACCCATACTCTCTACATACTGAGCTGTATGTATATAAATAACCTCAGTTAACAACAACCTTTTTACTTCCACGCATTTCAACATTTCCTCCAACCCATACTCTCCACATACTGAGCTGTATGTATGTAAATAACCTCAGCTAACAACTACCTTATTACTTCCACGCATTTCAGCATTTCCCCCCAACCCATACTCTCCACATACTGAGCTGTATGTATGTAAATAACCTCAGTTTACAACTACCTTATTACTTCCGCACATGTCAACATTTCCTCCAAACCATACTCTCCACACACTGAGCTGTATGTATGTAAATAACCTCAATTAACAACAACCTTATTACTTCCGCACATGTCAACATTTCCTCCAAACCATACTCTCCACACACTGAGCTGTATGTATGTAAATAACCTCAATTAACAACAACCTTATTACTTCCACGCATTTCAACATTTCCCCCAAACCATACTCTCCACATACTGTATGTATGTAAATAACCTCAGTTTACAACTACCTTATTCCACACATGTCAAGATTTCCTCCAACCCATACTCTTCACATATTGAGCTGTACGTATGTAAATAACCTCAGTTAACAACGATCTTATTTCTTCCAAGCATTACAACATTTCCTCCAACCCAGACTCTTCACATACTGAGCTGAATGTATGTAAATAACCTGTTTAAGAGACGAGGCGCGTATCTGGGTAATATTAGAATATCTGAATGCTGCTCACCATAGCAAACGCATACAAAACAGTAAAATATTGCACTGTATGACAACAGTTTCACTTTTCAAATTATAGTATTAACAATGTAACTTATCAAACACACACGTAGAGCGAGAAAGAGCCAGTACAGTACACGTAAAGCTATTAAAGCTGAATTAGTAAAACTATTATAGAATATTTAAATTACTGCACCATTAGTAAAATTATTCACGTTTATAAATTATGTAAGTAAAAATTCATTAAGTAAATTTAAATTTTGTGGGAAAAATTATTTTGGAAATACCTTCCTCCCTTAAACCGGTGGATACAAAATAATATTGAACACTTCTTCCTTTCCAAAATAAATTATAAAGAGGGTGGCTGCATAGTACGAACAAATTAAACATTCATCATCAGGTAAAAGAGCATCAGTGCGATTTTCGAAAGGATTGTCACAATTGATCACAATTGGCATTTATAAATTCTTCATCGCGACTATCGTACCAGTACTCATTGGCCTCATGATTAACTATTGATTTGATCGAAACAAGCCACTTTCTTTTGAATTTATGTTGAAATCGAAGAAGCTTTCCTAGTGTACAGACAGAAAAGAAGAGTTCATTACGTACAGAAGAAGTGTTCATTACATAAAATTTGTTTTACTATACTGATATTCAGTTTTAGGCAGTATACGGTGCTGGAATCATTTTTCATTCAACAGTCATAGAGTCTTTTTTTCTAAACTATTTAGGTCAGTTCAAAAGATGTGCAAATTCTATGCTCAAAATTGCGGTAATATTATGAGTAATTTTGCATTCAGTTTGTAAGGTATACATAAGATTCGATTCACAAGAATCGAACTTTTGAGTGATTGAATTAAAGAAGCTGCTTGAGATATGCTAATTTCGGCATACGAGCTTGGTATAAATACAAAGCAGCTTGATTAAGTAAAAAAAAAGGGTTGTTAAAGTTGATAGATAAGCGAGAGGGAACTACGAGGTAAGCAGCTCCAGGTGTTAACCGGCGCTAGTGCTTAGGGGGCCCAAAATTTACGTAGCAGAACTGTTGGTTTGACTCTCTAGGGTGTGAGTATGGCAAAGTGTATTTTTATTGAATGCTAATATATATTCCGTACAAGTAGTACGTATGCTTATTGCTGTAAAAGCAAATTCTATATGCGCAACGAATTCAATAAACATTGTTTCATGTATAAACTGTGTTTGTATCAAATTCATTTAGAGTGCCACTTTAAATTATATACACCCAAGTCTGGGTAGAAGTAGCTATACTCTATAAGTTTCATTACTGGAATGAAATTTTTAATTAATTGAGTGATTAGCTAACTCTCAGTTCAACTAGTATGTTATTTCTCAGTATGTTATTCTCAGTACGTTATTCTCAGTATGTTATTTAATTAAGAAATGCATTAACGTTGTTTTCTTTAACGCTTGCTCTAAATTCAAAGTAATGATCACGATTTCAAAAATATTCAATAATGATTTATTCATTTATTGTAAGAGTTCCTTCAGGAACACAATTTTCAATAGGCAGATTTCAAATGTAGATATCGCCATGGAAGCCTTTAAAGGAGAATATTATTTATCAATATAAATCATGTATTACTGTAAAATTACATTATTTCTCATCTTGTTTTGACACATCAAAAGTAGTATTTAGGGGGCTGGCAGTATCCTTCATACATTTTTCGGCTGCATACCTGTAATTAAAAAAAATTGTTTCAATTCTATACTCCCATATAAACAACACGTTCATAAATATTTTCTAAGTAATGTAGATAATTTTTGTCTTCAGTTATGATTTCCTACTTAAAGCTTAAAAGTCTAAGCGTGCCTTTTATGCTAAACTTCTAGCATACGTTACACACAAATGCACAAAATATTTTGATGCATGTCTTCTTTTCAATCACATAAATATTTATAGCAACATAAAGAAACTTTCCGACATCAAATCCTTAAAAAAAATGTGATCCTTCATAAATCACTATGTAAATGGTCTTGGGCAGTTCTTCTGAAACTTTAAAAAAATGAATTACTTTTCAGAAATATATGTTTCCTAGATGTCTCATATGTCAGGTTTTGACCCATTATTTTAAAAAAAGGATTAAAAAAATGAAATGGGATGTATCTTTAAAATTTTGCTATTTAACCTACTTGGTAGGTTTAAATAAGCTCTGGTTCAATCAGAAACTCGACAAAAGGCGTTGTACAGTTTATGTCAGAAATATTTATGGAGACAAAAATTAACTGCGGAATGATGATGGGATAATCTGGGATAAATGTTCACTACGAAAAAACTTTATCCTAAGGAATATTTACGCTCCAAGGAGGAGGGGAGGGAAACCCCATGTTTTAACTGTATCACTATATATATATATATATATATATATATATATATATATATATATATATATATATATATATATATATATATATATATATATATATATATATATATATATATGTATATATATATATATATATATATATATATATATATATATATGTATATATATATATATATATATATATGTATATATATATATGTATATATGTATATATATATATATATATATATATATATATATATATATATATGTATATATATATGTATATATATATATATATGTATATATATATATGTATATATATATGTATATATATATATATGTATATATATATATATATATATATATATATATATATATATATATATATATATATATATATATATATATATATATATATATCATTAGGTCTGTTCTGCTTTAGTAAACGTTATTAGAGAAAAAAAGTACTCAAATCTTACCTCAAATTGTACCATCTGACCTCTCTCTTCTGGAGTCAGCTGCATTGAAAAGAGGAAGAAAATATCAGTATATGAGCCACGGAATATGTCAATAAATCTCCGTTAAACTATCCCACTTTGCGAGGAAATATTATACACTTTATATTTTTGACGGTCTTTCATACCAAATTAATATTATTATTATTTTTCCTTCGAGTTATAAATTACCATGGTTCTAAATTACTCATCTCTTATATTTGTTCATTTTCCTCATTATCTTTAAAATCAAATTAGTGTCGTTATATTTTAAGAAAAACGTTAATACTGTCTAAAATACAGTTGTTTTTAACTACTCACTTACTCTATTACTTATTCTTTATTTTGAACAACTGAGACGATTTGAGAATTGATATTATTTTCCTTCGTATTTCATTTGCTAGGAAATTATAAAGCATAAATGTATAGTTTTCATGCTTACCTTACGAACATTTTGGGCGATACAGTCAAAGATCTGAAAAAAATAAAAAGAGGAAAAATGTTATTGATTCTTTATATAAAATTTAATTTTTAAAATGTATAGTTATTTACCCCCTCTTTTTTCTAATGTATTCCTAGACAAGATAATAAAGTAGAATTTTGAAAATTTTAATATAGTCTCTATTAATGGAAAAATTGTTTACTTCCCCTTAATAAGTTGTTTAAAACCTTCATTGTTCAAAATATGGTGTTATTTAGTCTATTGAAAATAAGGTCAAACAAAAGTGTTAACAAAGTCTAACCTTGTTCATTAAGTTGTTGATATATAACACTGCTCCTGAGAACTTAAACATAAAAGGAGCTTTGTAACTTGTTATCACAGTACTTAATATTCATACTGATGAAAATTCATTTTTATTAAGCATGCTAACGTAAATTATGTAGTCAAAACATAGAAAATACCACTTTCTTTAAATCCACAAATAATTGATTCATGGATAGCATTCTTTCGATTTAGTATGTGAACACCTTACTATTCTCGAAATTATTAAGTGTGCACGATTGTTAGATATTTTCAAGTTCATTTAAAGTTGTGCTAATATTATTTAGCATGGCAGAAAAAGGAAGAAATTTCATGTATAAAATTCAATAAAAAATCTGTGATTTCCAAACAAGCTCGTGTGCGTGTGTGTGTACAAAAAGAGACAAGAATATAAGTTATGATTTCAGATGAATCCAATTCATTTTATTTAAGATGGCGATCCCTTATCCTTGATCATTGTTAATAATTTAAAATTAATTTGAGGTGTTTTGAAAAAAGCACTTGGGACTTTAACAGATTAAACAAAAATGCGAAATTTTTGTTTAATCTTACACTATTCTTTCTTTTACGTATTACAAATCCTGTGTTTATTTGTGTTGAATAGATAAATCACATTTGCCGTATCCACTTATTAAAATTCCTTTCCAAGATAGATGAGAGCTGTGACATTATCCTGTTCTAATTGATTATTATTTAATAAGGAGAGGAACTCTTCTTTCCACGTAACAATGCCTCTTTATTATCATACTACTCATAGTTTGGCCATATAATAATTAACAAGAAACTTCACCTGTTTTTTAAGTCATGTCCAATACAGCATTTTGTGCTGTCGTGAACTGCTCTATTTTATAACAACTATTTATTGTAATATTTTATAATTGCTATTTAATGTTTTATCACCCTCTTCCGATATATTTCATAGCTACCATCGGCTGCTGTATTTGATGACATGCCATAAAAATTTAAATAAAAGTCATAAAATTTAATCAGTATTGGTAGTCAACGTCAGAATGTCAAACGAGGAGAAATGTGTAAAGAGAAACTTTCTCCGCGTGTCTTGATATTAATAATTTTAAAAATATTTACTAGGCATTTTCCTTGAGAATTAGGTAGAAAGTCATAAATGGCAAATAAATGCCAGAGAGAGAGTTGATAGGGAATTCCCTGCTTATAAATTTTCCATCTTTCTGTTGGGTCTCTCAAAATTCAGGCTTGATGTGTGAGGACACGTTTCTTTAAACATTTATAAATGATAAATAATGAAAAACATCTTTAAACCTCTTCAAAAAATAATAAAATACTTCAAAAAATATTTCTTTACAAAGCTCTCATCAATGAATAACGTCTGATTCTAACGGAAATGGTGTCGTTTCCAAAGCAACTCATTCAATATTACTTTGTTTCTACGTACTTAACTTTATTCACATCTACAGGATCTATAATGCAAAAATATTACTTACCATAGAAGGAATTTCGGGCGATGGAAAGAGTGGCACTTTAGTATTGCATGGCCTCCTCCTTCCATAAGGGATTGCATTTTGGCATCTCTCAAAGGCAACAATAACCTGAAATAATTTAAATGTAATTTCATCCACCATTTGAGTTATGAAATTAAGACACCACTATGGCTGAAAGGCTTTTAAAATATTCTTAAAGTTAGAAATACGTGTGCACTTTTAATGTGGTATTTACATCGTTAGAATATGTTGACACATTTAATAGCAGTTTTCGTGGAGCTACACATGATTATTCTAAATAATTTTTTAGATACATGAACACTAAATGTGACTTCATGTGACTAAATTGGACTAATATTAAACAAAAACACAAATCATTGATAGTAGATTATCAGGCATAAACTTAATATGAAAATTTATTAGTTCTTGAAATGTGTTTTTCTACATATGATCACTTTTAAAACTATATTTTTTCCAACATCAATAAAAGAAAGAAAATTATTCTTACTTGTTCAGCCATCAGACTTTCACACCGAATAAGATTCTGGCATAACATTGGATTTCTTGCTAGAAAAAAAAGAGATTAAATGTTAAAAAAATAGTGAATTTGCAATCAGTCCGCTTCAAAGATCACTATAATTATATTAAAACGTAAAGTTTCGAGAGAGAAGAATTGCAAATTGTTCGAAGATAGTCAATCAAAACCTCAGAAGAGAAAAAAATACAAAATAAAAAAATTACCACACTAGCTTTTTTATTCAATGTTAGGTTAATAAAAAAGCGGATCAGTCAAATGATCAGTCAATCTTAGGTTAATAAAAAGCGGGTTGTCAGAGATATTGGGTAAAACTGTATAAGACCAACTGCTGATAATGCAACTTTATGACACATTCATTCTTAAAGTGTACAGAAAAAGTAATTACTTTTAAAAGAATGTAGAAAAGTTAAAACTGGTAGCAAATTGTGTATATTTAAAAAAACATTTTATTTGTTATCAGTATATGAAAGACAAGATTTCCATCCAGTGGTACTATTTTCGATACATTAGCATGTGCCACAGTAAGGTCAATGACTGATACCATCAAAACTATTTATAAATTATTCAAATTAAGAATATCATGCTCGAATTTGACTTCAAAATTGAAAAAAATACTCTACCCTTTTGAGTTTTTTAGAAAACAAAGATTTTAAAGAAAATTTTACTAAAAATTGTTTTAGGGAAAACTGAAAATTAATAGATTTTAAGTGAAATTTCCACACTACAATAATAATAAAAAAAATTATATTTTTCCTAATTTTCAAGATAAAATACAATAATAAAAGACTTAAATGACATGAGGAGATATTAATATAAAAAAATTTTGAAAAAGCAATATTTAAATATTAAATCCGTGTTCGATATAAATTTATGACAGATCAAATTGAACTTACACACGGAAACGCAGTTGACGATTTCCATCAATTCAGCTTTCCTCATAGTCACCTGGTGAGTCATTTCAACAGGTTCCCCATGAGAAAAGCCCGCAAACACAGCTAAAAACAGCAACACAAAAGTATGCATCTTTCTTCAGAGCTCGGTATTTTCTATTTTATTTCGTTAAACAAATTTTATCACAATGAGATACTCCCTGCGGATGTATATGTCTATATATATATATATATACATATGTGTGTGTGTGTGTGTGTGTGTGGGTGCAGTTAACCTCGACCTTAAGAAAATTTCGGAAACTATGTTTCAATACAAGCGTGACAATGAGAGAACTACCGAAATAACTGCAAGGTCTTAATTTAAAATATATCATAAGAAGGAAACAGGTGACTGCATTTCTGATTGCTCATCTGGTTCTGTGTGCGCTTCATTGAACGCGATCGAGGAATTTTGTTGCCATGCTCAATTACAAATAACAGATAGGATCGTAATTTACACATTGTTCCGATAGTGATAGATCACTTGTCTACACATACAGTAGCTTCACAAAGAGCAATAACTGTATTAGTTGAATATGCCCAAATCTAGGGTTTCCAAATATCCGGATTTTCTGAAAACTCGGATATCGGACACTAATTTTGAGACTATCCGCGGATACCGGATAACCAAATAAAAATAAGTATTACTGAACTTTATAAATACTAGCTGGTACCCGTCAAAACATGACGGCTAGATAGTAAATAAATGTACTAATACACAAATTATACTCAACATATCATTGCCAAATGTTGAAAATTATAATAATGCGCAGAAACAAATTAATGTGTTTAAGAGGCCTCGTGCTTAGAGAGTATCTAAAGCCAGATTTAAAAATGTCACTGAGCCTGCGCAGAAAGCCTTTTTTTTAATTGTAAATTATCGCTAATTAAACAGCGCGAAATAAACAATTTCCATCAGGTTTAATCTTATATTTCGAAACCATAATTATCATAAAAATAAAAATGGCAAAGAGAGATCTAGAGAGACTCGTCGGAATAAACGTGTTTATCATTAAAAGATGTCACTGAGCATGCTGAGAAACAGTGTGACAGATTTTAACATGCCACTGAGCATGCGCAGAAATAAATTTTTAATTGTAAATTATCGCAAATTAATAGAAATTGCGATTACAAAAACCAAATTTTACAAATTTTACAGATACAATCTTTCGTTTAAGACGAAAATGAAGTAAATTGATGCAGTAGTTTTCTCTCATGGACTGCCCAAAAAGTCGGCTTAGCAACTTAAATATATAGATTACATTTATTGCTTCTAAATTTTAAATTACAAAATTTTATTCATTTCTTTAAAATTTAAATAACATTTCAAAAATAGCAATGATTTCAGTGATGCGCAAGAAAGCCTAGATTTATTTTGTGCGGTAATTTCTAGAAACGGAAAAGGCTCTCTCCGAATCTCTTGAAGTCGGTTTCGCTGTTTTCGGTGCCTTATACAGCAATTCAAGATCTTGTGTTCCCTTAGAAGTTCTCTTGAAGATGTTGAATTCGTGCTTTAAAGTGCCGCTAGCATCTGATATTCTTACATGTTTAACAGTGGACGGGTTTGAAATGTATGAATTCAGTTCTCCATGTAATTATTTTTCTGGTTCACCATGGGATGCGAATACTTCATACAAAATGTTGTCAGAATGCTGTATAGTCTCATCTGGAAAAATAGGATACCGATCGATTCGTTTTGAAAACTGTATCCAAATCTAAAATGGTATTAGCAGAACCAAAGACAAACTGTCTCGTACTCTTGTTGGAAGGAAATTAAATGAATCGGTCATTTTGAAAACGATTCATCTCCATTTTTCAAAAACTCATCTCCACTTTTCTCCACCTTTTCTGCCCCCCCCCCCTCCCAAGCTTAAAAAAATATTGACAAATTCGATTTTTGCATCAGAATTGATGCCTTATAAACATAATAAATACTAAATTTAGTCTAACTAATAATTCATGAAGGCGAGTTATAGTTTTTTTGCTTCTCATGAAAAATTTTAAAAAATAGAGATGATTCCTTTTTCAAATTACCGATTCAAATATACCATTTCTATCCACAAGACAAAGTACATTTGCATTGTTCATTTAAAATTGTACTATACCTTATAGAAGTAATAAGAAATGAAATGTGGTTCAAGGATTTGCATATTTTATTCGGCCTTTATTAAAGGATTCGGCAATTTTTAGCAAAACGAGGATTTAAATGACTGGATCATACAAGTTTGAAATCGATTCCGAATTCTTACAATCTTTATCCCTACTACAGGATTCAAAAACTACTCAGCCTCCAGTTCCTAAGAATCACGCCCCAGTCATTCTGCTAGGGTTCGGGCTACTTAAGTAATTGTAAAATTACTGCTAATAATATTATTGCTATGAATTGTAAACTCGGAAATGGGGAATCGATTCCAGTGACAATTCAAGTATTTCAAGCTTAACAAAATAGCTTTTGATCTAGCTTGTATGAAATTATATATCACAATAATGCACATGGTTCACTTGATATTTTGGTGCCATTTCAGTAGGAATTTATTGCATTTTTTTAATAATAATAGTGAACGAACGTACACTTAATAAGCATGTAACGAATGAATTGCAATATTGAAATTAAAAGTTTAAAAATTTACAACTATAATATTTACAACCTTAAAGAATGTGATAAAATTTGCTATATACTAATATGTTTTAGCATGTATCGAATGAATTATTGCCAAATTTTGCAAATTACTCATTCAAAAGTCTTCATCTACCATGAAGTTATTAGGAACAGGTTTACAAATTTAAAATATATAGTTCTTTGTCTTTTTATGAATATTTAACTCTCATTGCTAAGTAATTCAGGTACAACCTGTAATCAAACTATTTTGAAAGAGTCAATCAATTAAAAATATTTGTAAATGGTTCGGTATTTTCCCATTATACAGACCTGTCGCCAACCACTTGGCGAGTAAAAGCTATCCTCTGAAACATCCACTTACAAATCTCTATTTAAGTGTATCTAAGAAGTGGACAGAAATGTACAGGAAAGGGCAATTTAAAGATCATTTTAAGATTTATTTTTGGAGTGTAGCTTTGTCCTTTTCTTACATATACTTAAATAGATGTGTTTTGTCCATTTCTTGTAAACGAAATTTTCGCAGGAAAGGAATACCCATATATATAACACCGAAAGTAGATATGTAGCTTGCAAAAAATAGAATGCGATGTGATAAGTCAGTGTTTTTTTCTTCTATTCCTTTCGGTTTTAACTCTAAAACGTAGTTTCTAAAAGGGGAAATGTGGAGGAAAATTGAGTATTTTCTTGCATTTATTTTATTGAATTGTAGACTCTTTGTTTTAAGTTGACAACAAATAGGTATATGGGCGCGGTAGCCCAGTTGGCAAGAGCAGCGGGCTAGTGATCTGTACGTCCCTGTTTCGATGCTCGTCGCTGCAAATCTACCGCCGTGTTCACTAATGGTGGCCGGGGCACGTAAAAAAGGGCGTGGCTACAATGTCCTCCAAGTTCTCAAATTTACCTCTGGAGGTTCGGGTCAAGTGTTCCGGTCTCGTCGCATGACTCGGTTCAAAATTACGGGACCGGTCATTTAGCCAAGTCAGACTCCGACCCTTGTGGTGCTATTAAAAACTGGAGCCGCACCTTCATCGCCCATAGCCTTCGGGACTTGATCTGATGTTACATGTCGGTCAAGGGGCATAAGCAACAACAACAACAACAGATAGGTATAATGGGAAAAGTACTATTTATTGTTTAAAAAGTGTCATGTAAATCTTGTAAGTCTATCTACTTAAAATCGTGTATAAAGGATATAAAAAATCAGAGAAGTTCCATAAAATTCTGCTGATGATGCCGCTATGTTCGTTTTTTAATATACAACTTTTATGTCCTTATTGAATGGATCCAATTTTAGGTCATTAGAGATACACCAATAGCTAATATATTGGTGAAGGACTAAAAGCAGATAAGTAGTTGATACTTAATAATTGCGGAGCCAAAAGGGCAATCCTCAAGAGACCATCTATACAGGACAAAAGAATGTTGAACATGCAGTTAACTTTCATCCATGTGTAGTTTATATTTAAGATACTTTGCAGTACATAAAACGGCATAGGATATTCCTATAAATACAGCATATATTTCATACAAATACGAATTATTCGAAAACAATAGGTTAAAGAACGATTATATTGATAAATAAAAAAAACATCAAATTTACTGTAAAAGTTGTTAGTTGTTCATGATGGGAAAATTTAGTTGCTTGACTATAATACTTGCTTACGTTCGAATATGTGCAGGTGGTTATCAAAATAATGGAAATACCTATCAATATTAGCGGTGTTTATGAATGTGCTTCGTATTCCTTAAAAAACAAGTCTGGCCCTCCGGTATTTTTTATATAATATAGTGTATGTATTATTCTACCGTCAGGTAGAAGTAATGAAGCTAAGGACATCGTGCTTTTGGGCGGAACAGCGTAAAACATCAGGCCTTGTGAAAAGGGCAAATTGTTGGAGAGTGTTTAAATTGGATATCTTTTACTGCAACCCCCAGGGTAATGGGTTTTTTTTGAGCTATGGTATCGAAAATCATGATAGCATACAGAGTGCACGGAGAAACATCCTTTGCCAAACAGAATAGTTGATGAAAGGGAGAGCTGAGTGAAAGAGACGGACGAGGTATTGGAGCTGATTGTGAAACAAAGAAAGAAAATAACTGCAACCAAAATGATGGAAGAGCTCAATCTGCGTCTGCATGTTCCGGTATCAACCATTTGAGGTAGAAGGGAACATCATAAACAAAGCATTTACGGAACAGTAGTTATTCCCAAGCCACTTGTAATAGATGCCAATACAAAATATCGTCCACAATGGTGCCACGTGCACAAATCCTGGTTGAGTAATATATCGAAAAACGGCATTGGGTCCGACGAATCATTATTCGCATTGTTCCTCGCAACAGGACGTGCGTATGTCTGGAGAACACCTACACAAGCGTAAGATTCTGGCTGTCTCATCTCAACTATCAATCATGGAGGTAGATCTATCAGGGTTTGAGATGGCATCTCATGTTTTTTTCAGGCCCTATTGTAACCGTAAAAGAGAGATTGAATGAGAAGGACTATGTTGAAATTTTAGCTCACTAGTCCATCCTAAGGTGCAAACATTGTTTGTTGCAGGAAATGGCGTTCTCCGGTATGATAATCCTCGTATACATATAGCTAAATCCATCAAGTATTCGTTTGAAGAGCATGAAAATGAAGTCAAATATCTTATCTTGCCCTGTACAATTCCCCCGACTATAAATCATCCAACCACTGTGATATGTATAATCGGATAGATAAAGGTATCGATATCCACCACAGCATCTCTACAGGAACTTACATGATTTTTCCCTGAAGAATGGTATAATATATTCTTAACCACTATTTATGACTTGTATAATCCAATTTCAAGGTGAATCAGATGGTATTACATGACAAAGGTGATCCTACCCCGTATTAATAAAGGTTTTCATGATGTTTCTTAGTGTTTCCATTATTTTGATAACCACCTGTATGTTAGACATTCTTCAAAATGAAAATCTTAGCATATTTAAACATTTATTTCGAAACATCAGTTTTTCGCTCATTTTACCCTTCAATATGACGTTTATACAATGCATGAGTTGTAAGAATACGATAATAAAAATTTGCATTCTTATCAACAGTTACTACTTTTTTTCTGACTGCCATACCATGTGCAATATGGTGACCAAAGATCCGTACCAAAGAGGCTCAATTAAGAATCAATTGTATCAGCTGTTGCATTTAAAAAACAACAAAGCAGACATAAAAGATTTCGCGACAGTCGTCATAAACTCTACTTAGATTTACTTCTCTGTATTGATTTTATTGTTTTCTCTTACTTCTGTTTGTGAAACAGAAAAAACAGCTCTAGAGACCCATTAACTTCACATGCCAGTGGGCAGAAGAGCTAAACACCACAATCCAGAAAATACTGATTCCTTCGCTTTTTTCGGTATGGTATTTAACTATTTCTTATAATTTTGTACAAAATTTGAAATATTACGCAAATCAGATACAAAAACAACGGGACATTCATGTTGAGCATGTTCTTTAGGCTTTATTGAGAGAATATCTTGAAGTGTTAAAACGTACCGAGCATTTCGCTGATATCTTCTCGACTCCTCTCATTTTGTTCACGTTTGTTTTTTATGTTGTTTAACTTTCATTAAGAAGGCATTAAATGATTTAAAAGCCGATGCACTTTTTGTAAAACCGTGGCAAATGTTGAAATAATTGTCACGATTTTAAACAGAGAAACTTTGATCATAAGTGCTGGTAAAAAAACCTTTTTTTACTGATCTTTTTTCTCTTCAAGTCTGTAACTGTTATAATATCAAATGCAGTTATTTATCAACAATTAGCCAACGCACCTCAATCCCCTCAAGATCAACATCCTCACGATCATGTTTAGTTATTAAAACATTTGAAATTGAAGAAAGAAATAGCACTTATCGACGATATGGAATGTCGTATGTGTTCTAGTAAATTTAAGTACATTTATTTCCCTTCACAAGTATCGTCTCAATATAAGAGCTTTCTCTGCTTGAGACCAACTTTGTACGAAAATAACGTTCTCGACAATGTGACAAAAGCATGGATACGCTAATTTTTTTACTTGCGAAGATTACGTGCGAATTTAAGAAAATCTTCTGCTTTTCGATAAACCATCTTTAAAAAAAATAGCCAATTAATAACGATCAAAAATGTGCTAGAAAGTTCTAAACACATTTGAGTAATGTCAAGCCAATCTTACCTTTCAAGAGGATAAATCTTTGAAGAGGAAATTTTATCTCTTTTGGGCTTTAACACATTTTTAAATTGAAACAATGGCTTTTTCTTTTCGCAATTACTTAAAGTAGCATTCAGACGATAGAAAATTATATACAGGTAACCCTCCTATAACACGGTAGATAGGTTCCTAGAAAATGCCGTGTTGTGTGAAAACGTGTTATATGAGACCCAGAGACAGTTCGAAAATGGGGGTTACGTTCTGAAAACTTATTAAAAACAAACTGTTTTTTTAATTCTATATCAGCAACTTGATTTTTATTAAAAATATAAATGTATGTATACCACAAAGCGAAAAGAAGCAAAAAAATATTATTTTCATTTAATGCGACCTTAATTTAATAAATTTCTTCCTCATCACTGCTCAGTAAAATGAAACGAGAAAGTTTTTTCGATTGAACGATATCCCCTTCACTTTCAGAACCTTTTTCTTCATCAAGATTTTTTGCACCTTTCATCCTCTT
Source organism: Dolomedes plantarius (assembly GCA_907164885.2). Classification (NCBI taxonomy): domain Eukaryota; kingdom Metazoa; phylum Arthropoda; class Arachnida; order Araneae; family Dolomedidae; genus Dolomedes; species Dolomedes plantarius. Next base: position 156,874,150 of record OU015492.1, read on the forward strand.
TAAAAAAAATCTGTAATTTTGGTTCATTTGCTGGTTCTTAGGTTATTGTAGATTCACGGTATGGAGATATACAATTTTGCAGCTCCCTTTTGAATTTTCGGCTTCTTTCAGCGGAAAGGTCTGCTTTCAGGAAAAATGATTCAAGATTTTCAGCTAAGCTTAGGCCTTCTTGTAATTTTATAGAGTTATGAACGAATAAATTATAATTTGTTTATACATTTTCATGTAAAGCCACTATAGTTCATTATTCCTTCCCGTCATTATTTTAAGGTAATTTACTTTTTAAATGTGTTAAACAAAAATTATGATATCTAGTGCTATAGAAGTACAGTGTTGTATAAAGGTTTTCGCAATTTTTTTATCGTGTTAGAGCGAAACCGTGTTACAGGTTGCAGTGTTATACGAGGGTTCCCGCAATTTATCTTATCGTGTTAGAGCGAAATCGTGTTGTAAGATGCAGTGCTGTAGAAGGGCTACCTGTATATGTGTGTGTGTGTGTTTGTTTATATATTTTTTAGCTATTCATTGATACGCACGTATATAGCCGTATGTTAGAAAGATAAAATTAGATAATAGCCTTAGAAAGGTAGATAGATTCTAAAATTTTATAAGAGATTCAAATTATTATATTATAAAATATCTGCTTAAAAAATTACAAAGCATAAACTCATATTTTAATCATTTCTTGAGAAGATGGGATTGTGTGACCCTAAGATACTTGCCGCTATTGACAATGGCGCAAACCTTAAAACGAAGGCCGAAATGTTAATTGCCACGAAAATGATTTGTGATCATGTGAATTCGACCGACCGTGTATATCCAGTAGTGCAAGGCAAAGCATCGATGAAATTTCTGGGGATAAAGAAAAGGATTATTTGCGGAATATTTAGACGGTCATAATCGACGAACCAGCTAAAAAGATCAATTAGAAATAGGCGTTATTAATTTGGATTACGTGACGCAATATTTAATGCATTTTACTGGGTATAAAGAAAAGGATTATTTGCGGAATATTTAGACGGTCATAATCGACGAACCAGCTAAAAAGATCAATTAGAAATAAGCGTTATTAATTTGGATTACGTGACGCAATATTTAATGCATTTAACATGAATAAAGAATGTTTCAGCGTGTTTGATACATCTAAAACTGTCTCACGCAGTAAGGGAATGAAGGAGAAAGCGGTGTTCCCTTTAAGATTTCTTTCTTTTTTTTTAATCGGCAAAAAAATGAGGTCAAGATAAGTTTTTTCAAGGTAAGTACCCACATCCATGTGACGATTATGCTTGAAAATGAAAGCCTAATTTGTTGAAAATTAATTATTAATTCCTCAGAATTGTGAGAAAGAATTATGTCCAAGTCCTATGGCTTATGGTACAATTATAGTCAATTCATTTAAAGAAAATGAAGGGATAATGTAAGCGAGAAATAGCTGCAAAAATTATTATCGCAAAAACGGCTCTCAACAAAAATAAAGCGATTACGTCTTGAGTAGAGGAATTTCTGATATCTCTCACCCGAGGAGAGAAAAATGGTCATTGTGTAAGATTTTGGCTTTGTCTGGAAGTGTAATGGTAGGGCCCACCCATCCAAAAAACTGAAGACCCTGAGTTCGGCAAACGGTGTGCAAACGGTGTTAAGTCCAAAATGGGCTAAAATGAATTATCAAACCAGGCATGTTTGAAAAATGAAGAGCTACTGCAGGGCACAGAAAGCTAAGTCCAATTCCACACCTATATATTTTTATTCATCATGGAAAATGTGGGAATTGAAACAAAACACAAACATGTTAGTGAAGGGGATATGTCTCAATCAAGGAGTTAACACTGTTTACTCAACAAAAATAAAATTATAAAAATTTACTTTAAACAAAAAAATAAAAATTTAACTTAAAAAAACTGACTTTACAAAAGCCGTTTTTTTTTTGCAATCCCGTTTTTCTCACAACTACGATTTTGAAATTAACACTCTTTCCACTGTTTCCAGAATTAAATCCATAATAGAAATGCAAATCTGATAACTTCAGCAAAACAACTTCATACGCCAAATCAACAGCTTTCAAAATCGTATCGCTTAAAAGATTGTATCCGTGTGCCTATTGTCAATGAAATAACTAATAATATGTGTAGTGAAATGCTTGAAACGTAGCGCTGGTTAAAGCGAAAATGTTTTGCCCCATGATTCCCCCACCCCTCTACCAATCAGAGCATTGGCTGCGGGGGCGTTGAACTCAAGAGGGGTGCTGCGGGTCGCGGGGAGTCTGTAAGAAAGGGACAGACGGAGAGCGTCTCTGGTAGGGAACGGAGGTTTGGCGAGATTTAAGAAGGCTCGTCTCACCTCTGGTTAGGTAATTACTTGGTAATTAGAATTAAGATAGAGAAAGAGAATCTCTGAGAGTAGTTTCAGGAGGCCTGGCAAGATTAAAGCAGGCTCGTCTCGCCTCCAGTTAATTAATTGATCGGTAGCTAGATTAGAGTGTAGGATAGCCGAGGTCTGGTAAGATATTGCAGGCTTGCCCACCTCGTGCTCAGTCTTCGGTAATTTTTATGTTATGTGTGAAACGTTTTAAATGTTAAACCTGCAAAAAAATTTATGTTCGTCTTTTCAGTGACGACTCATTTTTGCACTACCTTATTTGTCCCTATGCCACAGAGAAAAAGAACCTAAGTGAACCGGTGTAAGAAAGAGGGTTCACGACATTGGCGCAGCCGGCAGCATGGCATTTAAGGGATGAGGTTAGTGTGTATCCTAGGGCTTCATGCTAGAATAGTCATTTTAGAAATTAGCGATTGTGACATAAAGTGCTCTACCTGAATATAAAGTGTGGTTTACCGGAATGAAGTCAATAGTTTCAGTGAAAGAAGTGAATGAAGTGAACAGTGAGTTACCTGTGGATGACCAGCAAGAAGGTAAGAAGATTTAAATTTTGATAAGTTAACGAACGCTCGAAGTTAGGAAAATGTTTAAAGGGTTTAACAGAGAAGACTTCGAACTTCTTTGTGAGGAGATTAGAGCTGAAATTGTCCCCAATGCGAGAATTGTAGACCTTAAACATAGCATTATGGAAAGTGATGAGTTTAAAAATGATCCTGAGTTCGTTAAGGGACTGGCAGAGGATATTTTAGAGCAGAGACAAATTAGGGAGAAAAAAGAACAAGTAGAAAATGAGAAAAAACGTGAAAAAGAAAAATTAGAAAATGAGAGAAAACAGGAGAAAGAAAAATTAGAAAATGAGAGAAAACGTGAACTTGAGCTCGCTAGAATTATGGCTGGAAGAAGAAATTCAGTCAAAAGTTTGGCCAAAAATTCGTGTGTTTTTCCTGAACGGGACAAGAAAGAGACTGAAAAGATGAGCTTATCAGAAGCCACAAGGGAAGAATTCATCCCTACAAACGAGCCACTCCACTCTACGAATGCAGAGAACACTTGTGAATTTTTGCCTAGCGCGAAGTTCAGTGATCCTCCAGAATCACCCCTCTCCGAAAAGCCAACGAGTGGAAGCGAGAATAGCGGGGCTACTTCTCTGAAATGTGACCCCGAGAACACCGTACAGGACTACGGAGTGTCCGAATTTACGAGCGAGGGAGAAAAATTTCCAGTGCAATCCCGCAATGGATCCCCAATACAATAGTTGAGAGTGGAAAAGATCAAATGGGAGGGAAGGAGTGCGGTGATAATCGAAGTGAGGCAGAGATAAGAAGCTTGTGTTTGTTTGATAAACTAAAAGATGTCTCCTGGGGTGAAGTTGACCACAACCATGTCTCGAAGGGAGAGGAGAGTTCATTGACACTAGCTGCGGACAGGGGAGAAAATGAACTTTCTCTTCATCGAGGGGCTGATAGGACCTCGGTACTAAACCCTGGTGTGAGTAGTGATGTTGCTCCGATATTCGAAACCAAGCTTGACCGAAATTATACGGAAATTAGAAAAAGGTGTGTTTCTGAGGAAATAGAGGGAATTTCTTTGGATGAAGATGGAAGAGAAATTGATACCAAGGAGAGCGAAGGAAATGAGTTTCTCGTTAGTGAGCGCGAGCCATTCACCGTAAATGCTACAGATTTAGATAGGTCAGCAAATTTGAGTGACGAGCCCTCGAGATGCATTTTTCCTGAACAGAATGTGGTGGAACGAGAGAGTAAAGATCACAGAAATTTGTTCGTGATTAGACAAACTTCCGCTGACTTCGCGGATCCAATTAGGTTGTGTGAAAGTGAAATATGGATCAGTGTGATTATGTGTGCACGTCAAGTATTATTTATGACGGGCAGTGCGATTGTCAAAGGTTCTGGTTAGCCTTTGTTGTGGCCCTAAGTGTCATCGAGCGACGAAGTGTTATTTTTTTTTTAGTTTTTTTTTTGTGTGTGTATTTGTGATCACGTTGAGTGATATGTTCATCTCATCGATTCTTGCTGCAAAACCTTAGTGAAATACGTCGACTCAAACTTTAGTGAAGTGCGTAGTAACTAAATGTGGTGTTTCAAGACATTCAAACTGGTGAGAGAAACTGTATTCTATTGTGCAAACTTTTAATGTCTTGGTGTTTACTTGATCCTGAGCATAGTGTTTTTATGATCCTGATTAACAAAAATTTGTGTGGTGTCTTCTGTACATCTGTTGAATACCAAATGGGAGTACGTTATTTTTTTTAAGTGTTTGGCATGATCCTGAAGTGAATTTTGTGTGGTGTCATATTTACATCTGTTGGATTCCCTTAATAGTATATTATTATTATTATCATTATTATTAACGTAAATTTATGTGCAAGTGTTTATTTAATATTTTTCATGCTTATGAGTAGTATTTGTTTAGGTATTGTTATATAATTGTTTGAGTGACATTTTATTAATTTCAATTTGTGAGTAGAATTAATTCAATACTTTTCATAATCATAATTAGTAATTGTTTAGTGTGTTGGTATGCAATTGCTTCAGTGGTATTTTATTAATTCAAATTTGTGAGTAGGGTTTAATTCAATGCTTTTCATATGCATCAATAGAAATTGTTTAATGTGTTGTTGTATAACTGTTTAAGTGACATTTTATTAATTTAAAGTTGCGAGTAGAGGTTAAGTCAATAATTTACCATGTTGATAATTGGTAATTGGTATATAATTGTTTAATTGGTATTTTAATAATTTGAATTATGAGTAATGTGTATTGATATGTAGATACTTGTGTTTGAGTATGTCAAGTTAAGTTAGAATTTAGGTCAAACATTACTGATTTTCAGATTAGTGTTTGTTGTTTTTCAACACCCAACACTTGTCTTGCGTGGGGGGTGTAGTGTAATGTTTGAAACGTAGCGCTGGTTAAAGAGAAAATGTTGTGCCCCGTGATTCCCCCACCTCTCTACCAATCAGAGGATTGGCTGCGGGGGCGGGGAACCCAAGAGGGGTGCTGCGGGTCGCGGGGAGTCTGTAAGAAAGGGTCAGGCGGAGAGCGTCTCTGGTAGGGAACGGAGGTTTCGCGAGATTTAAGAAGGCTCGTCTCACCTCTGGTTAGGTAATTACTTGGTAATTAGAATTAAGATAGAGAAATAGAATTTCTGAGAGTAGTTTCAGGAGGCCTGGCAAGATAAAAGCAGGTTCGTCTCGCCTCCAGCTAATTAATTGATCGGTAGCTAGATTAGAGTGCAGGATAGCCGAGGTCTGGTAAGATATTGCAGGCTTGCCCACCTCATGCTCAGTCTTCGGTAATTTTTATGTTATGTGTGAAACTTTTTAAATGTTAAACCTGTAAATAAATTTATGTTCGCCTTGTTCAGTGACGACTCATTTTTGCACGGCCTCATTTGTCCCTATGCCACAGAGAAAGAGAACCTAAGTGAACCGGTGTAAGAAAGAGGGTTCACGACATTAATATGCGAAATGAGGATCCTGGCTTTAGCATAACAGAATATTTCATCAATCTTACGCCTAGAGAAGAAATAAGTTTGGCTACTGCACAAGCAGTAATGGAGCCGGACAGTTAACATAATTTTGATGTTTTAAAGCAAGTGTTTGCATTATACAAAAGGACGAGCAATAAAACAAAACATATTTTATTATTAGCTAATGCGATTAAAAGTATAAAGCCGACATACACAAAAAGTGAACGAATGCTTTCCACCGCATCTAATTTCTGTAAAAAAATGCGATCACGACTATCAGATGATTCATTACACACATTGGTATTTTTGAAGTTCAATTATTTGAAGAAAAACTGGAAATTCATTGTTCTCTTTTATTTTTTTTAAATAAATTTATTTTATTTGAATTCAAAAATATGTAATAAAACTTTACATCATCGACCTATTTTATTTTTTCATTTTACTTAGAAACCCCAAATAACTGTAAAACCGCGATTTTTAGAAAATTAGAAACCAAAAACCGCGGGTTTTAAAAAGTTTGAGTTTTCAGAAACCCTACTCAGTGCCTATTAGTTTGTTACGCGTATTGTTTTTCACAAGAAATCTCAAATATTCGTAAATATCAGAATACATGAGTCGTATAGGATCAAAACTAGCAGTCTCCATCAGATATATTTTATTGCGTAACGGGCAAAAAACTATATTCTTTGCAATCTGAAGATATACATTTGAAATTAGCTTTAGAAAAATTCCTTCGTTTTTTTTTTTAGTAGGCAATTTTAAAAAAAAATTCCTTTATAACTTATTGATATAATTAAGATTTTTCTTTGGAGATTCTTAATTATTATCCTTATTTTGGTAGATTGTCAGTTCTTATCCTAAACCGAATGGAGATTGCTGTTTTTAATCTGAAACGTTTTGCAAACTGTTCAATATTGTTACACAAATTGGGTATCTCTTAAATTCAGATTACATGTTAACAATCAATGTATTTTAATTTTTTTTCAGAAAAGATGATTATATTTTAATCTCAAGAAACCTCTAATATTAATAATAAGCAGAAAATGTTTACAACAATCAATATTCATTATCAGTTTAAATGTCTAAGGCCCTCCGGCTTCTTCAGTTTCTACCAAAATATAAATTTTCTTCTCCATCCTTTTTGACTTAATTTTGTGCTTGTGGAATTTGATCTGGTATGGTTTTCTTGTTGCATTTAAAATTTCATCTTTTAGTTTCAAAGTGTTGACGTAGACACTTTTTGCTATCATTATGTTAGAATTGATCATATTCGGTGATCTACCTCTCTTAAAAATATTTTTTTGCCTTACAACAATCACTTTTGTAAAACTCTTCTCAATAATGGAGCCTTTTGTATTACGTTCAATATAGAATCTTTGTGTTGAAAAAAATTTAAAGTGCCAATGACTTGAGAGAATAATTGTTTTTTTTTAAATTTCAATTCGCCAACCGTACACTTTACAGTCTGTGCCTAACTTTCGAGCTGTAGCAGTTTTTGAAAATATCTCGACATATTGTTTTGGATCAATTATTATTTGATGTTCTTTAATTTCTCACTCCATTATGCTAAAGGCCCTATTAAGGGGTATAAAAAATGTCCCACAACTGGGAAAATTATCCCAACTGTTTTTTTACATTACAAGGAGCTTTCAACAGCCATCATATACACCCGCCCAACTGGGGTGCACTGTTCATTTTGGCCTCCAAAGCAATCAGCAACCAATCTTACATATTTTTTGTATGCGGGGTTGAGGTAGCCTAGTGATAGTGCGTCGGATTTAGGCGCTGAGGGTGTTCGGAGTGAATACCGGCAAAAGTCAATCTATGATGTCAGACAGGACGGGAGCGGGTACGATCATCCCAGATGTCACCCCTGGGGATGCTGGATCAAAATTGAGGTGGCACTACGCTAAATCGGTCTCCTAACCTTGGGGTGCCATTATAAAACCGGAGCCGCATCCTTCTGCCCAATAGCCCGTAAGGATCTGGTCTGGAATAGATTCCTACCAAGGGGCATTAGAAACAACAGCATCATATTTTTTGTGCTTAAATCTGATACCTCTAAATGAGGATAAATAGCAATTACTTTTGTAAGCGATTCTTCGATCTAAAATTTAATTATATATAATATTATTAACAACACTAGGTCCTTATATTATAGCTGGGAGATGGCCAAATGGCTAGGGCACTGGCATTCGGTACCAAAATCTGTGGGTTTGAGTCGCACTCTTGGTAAGGATGTTTGCAGCCGTTCGGAATCATCTTTAAGCAGTAGGTCTCAGTCTAGTTAGCCCTCGTGTAGGAAAAAAACCACTGACTATAACACTCTCAACCAACCAAAGCAACGATACATTACAATAATGTATAACTATATATAACTATATACTAATGTTTACACAGTCCCGTGACATTAATGTAACCACCGCCTACTTTCGGCGTCGACGCGAAATAACCAATGGCAGATAGCACGTGACAGCAGTAGCACTGGCGGGTATATACAGGGTGTCGGATGGAAGATGAAACCACCCAAAACAGGAAAAGGCCTAGAGCCATCCTTTCTCTTTCTTAAATTTGTCCCTTGTCTGCTTCTTATAAAAAATGAAAAATGATACTTAGCTTTGCTAAGGCAAAAAAAATAATAAAAACTTCAAAACAAAATAAATATTATGTGTTGCTATCCTTAAACTTCCTTCTCTCCTATTTTTTACTGTAGCTAAGCCATTTTCTCTCCCATTTCCGGGAAGATTTCTTCAGTATTTTATTTCTCTTTCCTACTGTCTTGCCCGATGCTGGATCTCTTCGGTGATCCCAGCTGAAGGCATTGAACTCGAAGATCCTGAGCGCTCCAATCACTTTTCTTCTTTCTCTACTTTCTGTCCAATCATGGTTCCCCGCTGCTTACTTTCTGAAAGCCTGCACTTGAGGGCGTGGCCCACGTAGTGCAGTTAGACCAATCTTCCTATGATCCTAAGATGAAACCATTGCAATCGTTGGAGTAATGCAGAAACTGAGCGATTTATCTGACGTCCGAAAGGGCATAATCATTGGCCTCCTAGCCAAGGATGGCAGCGTTTCCGAAACGGATAATTTTGTCAACTGTGTGGGTGCCGCCGTGGTAAAAGTGTACAGTCCATGGCAAAATGGCACTATTCAAAATCTCGGACGTGGCAAGTGTGGCGAAAGTTACGACGTAGCAAAAGAAGGCCTCTGATTCGAGATTTTCTTAGATTTCATTCTTCACAGAACATGGAGATTGATAGTTGTGATCCAAAGTATTTTAAAGTCAAATGGCTGGGGGATATCTCTAGTTTGGACACTAAAAAAATACCACCATTAGATTGAGCTCCAAAATTACCATATGAAAGTATCGTTAACTCAATTTTGAAAAAAAAAGATGACGTTAGTTTTGATCCTACACTATTCATATTATTGTTTAACATAATTACTTTTTTGATATATAGATTAGTACCCACAATAATGCCAAAGGTCAACAGCTTCTTTTTTAAAATTTTTGTATTGTTATTATAAATCTTGTGTATTTTCCCTATGTTTTCCTGTACTGACCATAAATTTTTAAGCAGTATATGTACAGGGCGTCAGTCGTTTTTCCCTACTAAACAGCCATACATTTTGTTTTCTAAAATCTTTGGATCAGCTGAAAATATGTGCAAATTCTATGCTCAAATTTAAAGTAAAAATAATCAGTAATTTGCATTTAGTTTCATTACTGGAATGAAAATTTTGAATTTACCGTTGATTTACTAACTCTCAGTTCAACTAACAAGCACTATGTTATTTCATTAAAATATGAATAAACATTGTTTTCTTTTACACGTGCTGTCAAATCTAAGTAATTCACACGAACTCAAAAATCAATGCTTCAATGCTGATTTATTTATATATTGTAAAATTTCATCCAGAAAAAAAATTATCAACAGGCAGATTTAAAATGTAGACATCGCCGTGGAAGCCATTAAAAGACAACATTATCAATATAAATCATGTATTACAGCAAAATCTCATTGCTGCTCATCTTGCTTTGATACATCAATAGTAATATTTAGGGGCCTCGCAGTATCCTTCATACAGTTTTCGGCTGCATACCTATAATTAAAATAAAATTGTTTCAAATCTATATTCATATGTAAACTGTAAGTTCATTTATACGTTTAAAATATTTTCAGTAGTTTAGATACTTTTTGCTACTAGTTATGTTTTCCTACTTAAGTTTTGAATGTCTAAGAATGCTTCACTTACTAAATTACTAACATACGTTACACAAAAATTTATAAAATATTTTGGTACATCTATGCTTTTCAATCATATAAAGATTTATCGCATCATGCAAATATTTTCCATTATCAAATCCTTAAAAACAAATATGATCCTTTATAAATCACTTTGTAAATAGTCACGGCAGTTCCTATGAAACTTTAAAAAATTGAATACTTTTCTGGAGTATACATATCCTAAAGGGCTCATATGTCAGATTTTGAGCCGTTATTAACAAAATGCGATAATAGCAAGCAACTTTTAAACAACTTATTCATTTTAAACTGTCCTCTTCGTGTTAAATTTTAATCTGGCGATTTGACGGTACATGCACAAATGAAATAAGATGCATTTTCAAAAGCCTGCCGTTTAAATGATCTCCTTTGTAGATTCTTGTAACCCATGGATCAATCAGAATTTCGACATAAAGTGATGTACAGTTTCTGTCAGCATAATTGATGGAGATGGAAATTAACTCTTGAATGAAGATGGAATAATCTGTGATGAATGCTTACTTAGAACAAAACATTTTCTACAGAAATTTTATGCTCCAGGGAGGCGTGGAGATGAACCCTGGGATTCTACTTTATCACTTATTTCAAATTTGTAGTAAACGTTTCATTTATGTTACACACACAGACATCTATATATATATATATATATATATATATATATATATATATATATATATATATATATATATATATATACATACCATTAGGTCTGTTTTACTTTAGAAAACGTTACCAGAGAAAAGAGTATTCAAATCTTACCTCAAATTCTACCATCTCACCTCTCTCTTCTGGAGTCAGCTGTATTGAAAAAAGAATGAATATATAAGAATTTAAGCTTTGGAATATGTCAAAAAATCTCTGTTGATGGTAAGACTTAAATATTATTACTGTATATTAGAGATATCCTATTAGTGGTCTTATATCCCACTTAAACTATCCCACTTTACGTGGAAATATTATACACGTTATATTTATGACGGTCTTTCATACCAAATTAATATTATTATTTTTTCTCCGAGTTATAAATTACCATGGTTCTAAATTACTGATGTCTTATATTTGTTCATTTTCCTCCCAATTTTTAAAATCAAACTAGTGTTATTATATTTTAATAAAGGTCTAAAAAGGTGTTGCTTTTAGCTACCCACTTAGACCAATACTTGTTCTCTATTTTGAACAATTGAGACTCTTTCAGAATTGATATTATTTTCTTTCTTAATTCATTTGCTATTAAATGATAAATCATAAATGTATAGTTTTCGTGCTTACCTTATGAACATTTTGGACGATACAGTCAAAGATCTGGAAAAAATAAAAAAAGGAAAAATATTATTGATTTTTTAAATAAAACTAAATTTTAAAAATGTATATTTATTTACTCTCTCTTTTTTTTTAATGTATTCCTACACAAAAGTATAAGGTACAGTTCTGAAAAATTTTATTCAGTCTCGGTTTACGAAAAAATTGTTAACTTCCCCTTAATAAGTTGTTTAAGACCTTCATTGTTCAAAATGTGGTGTTATTTAGCCTGTTGAAAATGAAGTCAAACGAAAATGTTGTTAACAAAGTCTGCCCTTGTTTATTAAGTTATAGTTATATAACACATGCTCTAAACAACTTAATTACGAAAGGAGCTTTGTAAGTTGATATCACCAGATTTTGCATAGATGCTGATCAACATTTTCAATTTGATTAAGCTCATTAACATGAAATAAATAATCTAATTTAATAATGTGCATGATTAACCCAGTGAGTTAATCGTGCACACTTATCATTGAGTAATGTCTGATTCAACGGTTTGGAAAAAGGTTTTGTTTCTAAAACAACACATTCAATTTCACTACATTTCTGTGTAAACATCTCTATTCACATCTACAGGATATCTAATACAAAATCATTACTTACCATAGAAGGAATTTCGGGAGATGGAAAGAGCGGCACTTTAGTACTGCACTGTCTCCTCCTTCCGTGCAGAATTGCCTTTTGACATCTCTCATAAGCAACAATCACCTACAGTAAAATAATTCAAATATAATTTCGGCCATCCATTAAATTATAAAATTAAGGAGCCAATACATTTGAAAGAATTTTCAAATATTCTTAAAGTTAGAAATGGGTTTACACTTTTCATGTGGCAATTAAATCGTTAGAATGTGTTAACTTGTTTAATAGCAGTTTTTTTGGAGCTAAACATGATTATTTTAAATAGTTTTTAACATTCATGGACACTAAATATGACTTATATATTAAAGAAAAATTTATATGGTTGATATATTATCAGGCATTATCTTAATATCAAAATTTATTCGTTGTTGAAATATGCTTTCCTGCGTATGACCATTTTAAACATTATATTTTGTCCAACTTCGTTAAACAGAAGGGTTTTTTCTTACTTGATCGGCCATCAGACTTTCACACCGGGCAAACTTCTGGCATAACGTTGGATTTCTTGCTGGAAATAAAAATTAATTACTAAAAATATGATGAATTTGCAATCAGCCAGTTTCAAAATTATGTAGAATTAAATTAAAGCGTAAAGTTTCGAGCTAGAAGAATTGTAAATTGATGAAAGAGAGTTAATCAAAACTTTAAAAGAGAAAAAATATATAAAGTAAAAAATTATAACAATATAACTAGCTTTTGTATTCAGTGTTAGATATTTGTGAGAGATATCGGGTAAGACTGTATAAGACTCTCTGCTGAAATTGTAACTATATGCCACATTCATTCTTCGAGTGTAGAGAAAAATAATTACTTTTAAAAAGAATGTACAAAAAATATAAAAGTGGTAGCAAATCCTATATATGTAACGATATTTTGTTTGTTATCAGTATGTGAAAGGCGAGATTTCCATTTGTTGTACTATTTTCTATACATTAGCAGGTGCTACAATAAGGTCAATGACTGCTACTGTGAAAATTATTTATAAATCATTCAGATTAATACTACCAAGTTCGAGATTGAGTTTAAAGTGAAAATTTACTCAGCCCTTTTATATTTTTCTGAAAAATAGAATTGTAACAAAAATTTTAAAAAAAATTTACGAAAAATAGTTTTAGGGAAAATTGAAAATTAATTAAATAATGTTTAAGTGAAATTTCAACACAACAATGATAATCAAAAAAATTTCTAGTTTTCCTAATTTTCAAGATAAATACAATAATAAAAAACTTATATGGTATGAGAAAATACTGACAAAGAAAAATAACATAAGAACAAAAATTATATTTTAAAAATAATTTTTTTAATATTAAATTCTTCTTCCATATAAATTTATGACCGATTTATTAAATTTAACTTACACATGGAAACGCAGTTAATGATTTCCATTAATTCAGCTTTCCTCATAGTCACTAAATGAGTCATTTCAACAGGCTCCGCATAAGAAGAGCCTGCAAATACGGCTAAACACAGCAACACAAAGGTATACATCTTTGTTCAGAGATCGATATTATAAATCTGTGATAAAGTAATTTTACCACAATGAGATACTCACTGCGGATGTATATGTCTGAAAATATATATATATATCTGCTGTTGACCTCGCCTTTAAGAAAATTTCGAAAATTATGTTTCAATACAAGCGTGACAACTACCGAAAGAATTGCAAGGTCTTAGCTAAAATGTATAATAAGGAAACAGGTGACTGCATTTCTTACTGCTCATCTGGTTCTGTGTGCGCTTCATTGCCTACGATCAAGGAATTTTGTAGTCATTAACACAAGATAAGAAATAACACATCGGATTATCATTTAAACAGTGTCGTTAGTACAAGATAAGACACATTAGTACAAGATAACAGATCGAATTAATTATCACACAGTAACGTTAGTGATAGGTCACTTGACCACACATAAAGTAGCTTTACAAACAGCAATAACTGTCTTCAATGAATATGTCCAAATATAAAATGTCATTAGCAGAACCAAAGTCAAAATTATACGTACTCTTGATAGATTGAAGTTAAATATACTATTACTACACGCGATGCAACCTAGACTTGCTTTGTTCATTTAAAATTGTACTATACTTAGAAGTACGTTAGAAGTAATAGGAAATGAAATTTGGTTCAAGAGTTCGTTTATTTTGAGAACTTCAGTAGATCTTTAACAAAACGAGAGTTAACCTTGATGGAGGATTCCGAATTGAACTTTATGCTTACTATAGGATTGGAAACCTACGCAGCCCCCGGTTCCTAAGAATAACGATCCGGCCTATCTGCTATCGTCCGGCCTACCAAAGTTAATGAAAATTAATACTTATGATATTATTACTAAGAGTTGTATATTCAGGGGGAGTCGATTCCTGTGGCAGGAGTATTAATTATGCAAGCTTAACAACATAGTTTTTGTTCTAGTTTGCAAGAAATTAAATATCACAATAATCGCATGGTTCACCTTACACTTCTGTTTCGTTTCAGTAGGAAATTATCACATATGTATTTAATAATAATACTCAACGAACATACACTCAATCAACACGTAACAAATGAATTGTAATATTTAATTGTAAGTTCAAAAATTTACAACTCTAATATTTACAGCCGTAAAAACAACACCCAACTTTGCTATATTATACAGTGGAACTCGGTTAATACGAGATACTTCGAATCACTGAAAATGCTCGTTTTAATCGCAACTCGTATAAACCGTGAAAGAAGTTTTTTGGGATAAAATAATCGGTTTAAAAAAATTATTAAAAATATAACCAATTTTCTACTTATTAAAGTTAAATAATTAGAATGACTTACCTTTAGTTTACTGTAATTGCATTTGTTTTTATTTTTAAATAAAATTTGGGATACCCCAATGATCAATCGTTAGATTTTACCTTTAAAACTTTTAATTGTTTTTAAATTTCAAAGGACAAAATTGTTTATGTCCAAATACAAACAATGTAAATATTTAAAAAATATATATTTAGTAAGTTTAGTCTATTTAGTATTGGCTTTCATTTTAAAATCCCTTAAATTCCCTCTGATACTCAGGGCTTTTTAAGATTTTTCAACTTCAAAGTGTTTTAAAAAAATGCAGCCAATTGTAGAAGAGCATCCCGTGCTTCACTATAACTAACATTTGGTACTAATACTTCTTCACTGGCATATCCATCTTCCATTGCACTTTCACTTCGGTGGCAGTTAGAGCTCGTCACATCTTGTATAATGTCTTCATCTGTTAATATACCTGAATAGCTCTCGTAATATCCGTGAAGGTCCTCGTATAAGGCGTGGAATTTTGCATTTCTAATCATTAGAAACCAATATTTCAAAACAATTTGTACGTTTTACCCGTGATCTTGTATTAACCGAGCTCGAATTATGTGGGTTCTAATGTAATATGTTTTAACATAGATCGGACGAATTATTACCCCCAAAAAATTCAAAGCTCTAAATTGTAAAACCACAACTTTTTACTATATTTCAGTAAATATTCCATTTATTTTCACAAGTAAGCCTCTAAATCTGAAGTCAGGCTGTAAAATTAGTAGTTAGGCCACCTATTCAGTGAACTGTCCATTCAGAGGTACAAATTCAAAATGTCTGCCCAAAGAAATGCTTTTTGTTCCGGTCTTGATGATACCAGATACAAAGCAATACATACACGTTTTGTTCTCCAGCACTGTTCCACAAAGAATTTGCTGTAAGCATTGCTGTAGTATTATTTATGTATTATAATGCAACCAAAATTAATAGTATATTAAAGATAGAAACCTAATATATGCTTATTAATAAAAATGTTATTAAAAATTTTCTCTCATGAATTTTGCATTTATGCAATAAAAATTCTTTGGATTGAAATCTACTTTTTCTTTTATATTTTTTCATATTTAAGAGGATCAATTTAACCTATTGCAAATATATAGTCAAGTTCTACTCATTTGGTATCAAGCAAATGTAATATTTATCGCTTTATAATGCTTCCTACACTTTGTAATATTTGATTCTTCTTTTATTTGTTTAATATTTGAAGCATAAATTGAATTTGACCATTTCAATTCAAAAGTATTGATTTTAATTCTCATAGGATGTAAATCAGAGTCAAGTTCTAAGTTTTGAGGTATAAATGCAAAAAATAATTTCGAACGCTGAGGCGTTTGTCGCTAGACATTCACCAGTATGAACACCGCCAGACTGCTGGCCATTCATTTAAGGGGGCACCGTATAGGTGTCCAGCATCATCATCCCTACAAGCCGGTCCTGTAATTTAGAACAGAGTCAAGTGACGAGATCACTTGACCCCACACCTCCAGAGATAAATATTGGTACATAGCAATAGAAATGCAAAAATATTGGTACATGTAAACGAAATATTTATTTTTCACTGAGAGTTTAAATGATTGGATTTTCTTTCTGTCTTAATAAAACTTGCCCTGTCTCCAGATTCAATTATAATTTTTAAAAAAGAACAGCTTTAACAATGTCCTTTGTGACGCATTCATTTTAAATGCTAAAAAGATATGAGAGCTTCTCCTAATAAACATCCACTTCAAAATGCATTTCGTCATATTACCATGATGAAAGAAATAAGTTCAAGTTCTTTAATACTGAAACCTTTATATATACATTTAGAAAGTAGTTATCCTTTTCTTGTTGTCTTTAAAGCAAATAAAAGCTTTTAACTTGAAATGCATTTTAGGCTAATTTGTTTTTCCATAAGTTTTGTCCAAGTTTTGTACGACTGCAAGTTTCCCAGTTAGTTTAGTTGTTTGATTCTGGTACTTAAAATTTACATCCAGCAGAATTTTTCATTTTTATATTATAACCAGAAACTTTAATGAAAGAATATTTAAGACGTCGCAATCCGGAGAGAGGTAACATTTTCAGTTTACTAATTTGTTATAACATGAAAAACCATATAGTTTGGAGTCAAAACTGTCAAATTACACATTCAAAAGTCACAGTTCTTATAAATATTTAACATTAAAGCTATGCAATTCAGGTATAACCTGTAATCAAACTAGTTTGAGAACATAAATTTATATAAAATATTTTCAATATATTCTTTGAAAAGTGTCATGTAAATCTAGCAATACTTGCTACTTAAAATCGTGTATAAAAAAATATAATAATTTAGGAGAGTAATTTGCATGAAATTCTGCCGATTTGTCCTCAATTTTAGATTTTCTGGTCAAGGACTAAAAACAGATAATCGTTTTAGGCGTTCGACGACTACAATGAAAGCTAAAAAATATTAAAAGAAATACATTCTTTATTCACGCAGTGGAAACATATTGAAATGCACAATTTCAACGTTTATCTTATTTAAATGGGATTAAAAGTAATTTGCATAGTAAGTTAATCTGTAAGATACAAAGCCAAAATCTAGGCCACTGATTCTCTTTAGTCATCCCCGTAATAAATGATTCATACTTAATAATTGTGAAGCCAAAAGGGCAAGCCTCAAGAGACCAACTATCCAGGGCAGAAGTGTTGATCACGCATTAAAATTTCTTCCAAGAGCGGTTAATACAGAGTGATCCAAAAGTGCCATACACTCGAAATGCCTAAGAACTCGACAACTAACGACACTAAAATCGCGTAATTTACGGTGCATGGAGTTCATTTAATTCACTATACATCCAGTTTACAATAAGTGCTCAAAGTGGCTCCCGTGCTCCCGTTTGCATATACATATGTGACGACACATATTGGAGAAAACACGTTGCAGCATGCCATATGGAATGACGTTTATTTCATCGCGAATGTTATTCTGTAGCTCCTCGATGGCATGAGGGTTGTTAACATATACCCGCTGTTTTAAATAACTTCAATTGTCTCAATGGAATGGTTGAAATCAATTTTTGAAGATGGGGGCTTTCAGGGGAACTTTGGCTTCCACGATCCCCAGAGTTGATGATGCCCTACTTCTTCTGGGGTTATTTAAAACAGCGGGTAGGCCTATATGTCAGCAACCCTCACACCATCGAGGAGCTACAGAAAAGCATTCGCATTGAATGAACGGAAAGTTCTAAAGATATTTGAGTAACTTCAAACCAATCTTACGTTTTAAGAGGATGGAACTTTCGAGATGAAATGTTCTCTTTTTTGGACTTTAGAACATAGAAAAATATGTCCTAAATTGAAACAAGGTCTGTTTCTTTTCGCAATCACATAGAGTGGCATTCAGAGGTAAAATATTATGTATGTGTGGGTTCATTTATATATTTAGTTGTTGTTTGACAGACATGTAGATAGCCGTAGAAAGTTTTTCATAGATAGACACGCAGCATTCAACGAACGCATGTATGTTTGTGTACGATTATCAATCTATTTAGTTAGTTATTGATAGAAAGTCACGTATATGTATGATTCCATCCCGTTTATAATGCAAAAGTCCTTCTTAGTCAGTGCTGAAAATTTTCAACCCTTTGATTGGTAATACGATTCTTTCATAGCCTAGAAGAGGTGAAATTAAAAAAACTTTCTAAGAGTTTTAAAATTTTATAAGAGATTCAGGATGTTATATAAAATTTCACAAATGCTCAAAATCATTAAGAATGAATTGATTTTTTTAATTATATCTTTAGTTTATGGGGTTCTGAGGCTCTAAGTCACGTGACGTTACTGATATTGGCGCATACTTTAAAACATTCATTCAGGACAAAATGCTATTCTCACGAAAATTATTTGTGACCCTGTGAACTCGACCGTCCGTGTATAGCCAATAGTGCTAGGCAAAACAGAGATGTAATTTCTGGGGATCAGCAAAAGGATTATTCGCGGAATATATAGAAGGTCATAATCAATCAACCAGTGAAAAAAGTCAATTAGAAAGAGGCGTTATTAACTTGGATTACGTGAAGCAATATTTAATGCATTTTACATGGATAAAGATGTTTTAACGTGCTTGATACATCTAAAAGGGTCTCATGTAGTAAGAGAATGAAGGAGAATGAAGGAGAATGCAGTATTTCCTTGGATTTTTTTCTTTTAATATTTTTTGATTAACATAAAAATGAGGTCTGCTTAAGGACGTGCTCATGATGTGTGCGTTTCTGATTATGTATATACTCTTTTTCTTATTTGATTAAGTAAAGAAAACAATTTATATTCACATTGACTGTGAGTAAACGTTATTTCTGACGAAATTAATATGAGTTCTTTTTTCGACATGCACCCACATCAATTTAACGATTATGCTTAAAAATGAAACCCGAATATATTGCAAATTAGTAATTGAGTACCGCAGAGTTGTGCTTAAAAATGATGGTGAAGTGCTTATGGATTATGATACAATTTAAGTGTAAAGCTCTTTTCTCTATTTGCTAAAAATACGAGAAAAATAGGAATTAACAGCTCAATTGTAATATAAATGTACTCGGAAACAAAAGATTTTTTTAGATATTAAAAATCCATTTAACTCTTTAAAAAAATAGAAAGGGGGCATAGAGAATTATGGTAATGAATATTGTTCCAAACGTGGGGGATTCTGCAAAGCAAATATACAGTATTTAAGAGGGTAATTAAGAGGCTTAGTACTATCGTATAATATTGTCATTGATAGTTCTGAATTTGCTCTAAAACCATATTTATTTTAATGATCCTTATGTATATTGCTAAATCCGTTGCTTTACGTTACATGTCACAGGCCTGGTGATAATAACAACCCACGTCTTAGTCATCTTATGACCCAAACTGAAAGCTTTTCTGCAATATCACAGTGCTGACAAGAGGGCGTTTTAAAATTCATCATAAACTTCCTATTATGTTTCATCTATAAAGTTGTCTCGGTGCTGTTGACACTATGTGGATTTACAAAAAAATGTCATGAGATGCTACTAGAAAACTCAGATGGTCAGAGAGTTCAGTCAGAAAGTCAGAGGTGTAAAGTCTGGACGAACGTTACATAACTCAGTATTACCGTAAAGAATATTGTTTATGAAGAGTAGTGGAGTAAAGAATGTGTGAAACGAGGAATCTTGGAAATATCAATTTCTTTCAAAATGATCTCATTTTTTTCTCATTCTTTTTTTAATGTTCAACAAGATTTATAAGAACCGCAACATGTCATCGGCAGTCAATTTATTTAAAAAAGTGAAGGAAAAATGTAAGAGAGAAAAAGCGGCAAAAATTTTTGTCGGCGTAACGGCTCTCAACAAAAGTAGAGCGATTACGTCTTGAGTAGAGGAATTCCTGATATCTCTCACACGAGGAGAGAACAATGTCCATTAAAAGTAATATTTTGGCTTTGTCTGCCAGTGTACTAGTAGGACACACCCATCCGGAAAGCTGAAGATCCATTCGCGAACTAGCCAATAAGGTGAATGAAAAACGACGTAAAAATGTGTTCCTGAAGCGTTTCGCTGTATACACTTGACGTTATTCTAGTTAATTCAATTTTTTCCATTCTTGGGAATTTATGAAATCACAAAGGTGTTCTATTAACACAAAGGTGTTCTATTAACACAAAATACCAGTCTGTCAAAATCAAATAAATGTTACACATGCTAATATTTTATCGATCGATTAGCCGAGTGTAATATCCTAGCTTTGGGCGTGTTTATTACATGCCGACAAACCTGAAAAATAGACTTGAATGCTAATTTCATGTTTAAAATATTAGTTTTTATTCTTTATAATTTTTTATTAGTGTTTACTCTTCTTTTTCCGAATTCATGTTATGAACCTCCCGTAAACAAAAATCATAACGTTTGAGATTCTGCTTATGCTGTAAAAACTTTTTTCTGGAACTGTGGGTTCTTTATTGTTTAGTTTAGGCAGGGCTGTATTTAGGCAAGAACGATTGCGTCACAAGCTTGGGGCGCAAAAATAGGAGATGGGGCAGAAACGGCAAGAATGAAAGAATAATGAAATTCATTAATTTTCATAAACTAATTTTATAACGTTATATTCAAATTATATTTAAAATTTCGTGTTAAAAATTTTCCAATGTATTAAAGTCGTGCCATTGAACTAACATTCGAATGATTAATACGCTGTGAGATAACTTTAATTCACTTCTGACCCCGAAGTCAACTAATCATTAATTGCTGAGTAAAATCATTTACTCGGAATTAAACTTTGCTTAGCTTTCTAAAACTGTTTTAGTACCTTTTTAAAGTTTTAAACGAAAATAAAATTGTGTATAATTGGATTTCTATATCTTTATAAAAGTATTTGTTTCTTTTTAATAAGCCTTTTTCAGAAATGAAAAATAGATCTCTGATTAGAGCTTATCTCTGCTTAAAACTGGATAGCACAATGAACTGTAATTTTACCCTTTTACCCTAAGAAATGTAATCCCAGGAGGTACTGCATCCTGTTTTGAAGGGTAAAGGTACCAGTAGTTGATCATGAGACAGAACTTGGCTGTTTGCTTAAAAGCATGTTAAAAAATAAGAATTATATCAATATTAATGTTTTTAAACAGATCTGTGTGACAGGTAGCACAATTTGTGGTCAAAATTGTGAAACTCTCGTATTTGCAATGCATCATGGGTAGAAATAGCGGCAGTTACTCTGGAGCTAATACACGTGTAAATCAGTGTTCTTTTCTTTTCTTCATATGCATGTTTAGAGCAACACTATTTGTAACAATTATTACCACCTATTAATTTTTTATAAGTCGCATTTTCTTTTACTTTTTATCTTTGAATAGTGTGTAATAAATGATATATAGATGTGCTTTATTCCATAATGTTAGAATTCGTTGTTTCTTGGGGGGTCAATTACTGAAACCTGGTTGCAACATAAGTTCTAAAAGTTAGGTGGTGGTCAATTACAAACTTCCTGGGGTTAATTCTTTTAACAATCTATATTCCATTTATTTGATTGAAATACTTCAAGGGACAAAGTAATTTTATTTATATGCATAAGTGAACCATTTTTTATTGGATGACCATCTGGACAACTACTGACACTTTAGATGATCAACTTTTAAAGTTGGCCGTGTTCAATTGTAATAGAAGATTAATCATAGTGTTGTTGTTTCTGTTGTAAATGCAACTAAGCAAGAATGACTGTTGTGTGAACTATACACAACATTAACAAGAAAATAATGTACTTCAGGAACAAAATTCAAATTTCTTAATTGCATTAATGATAATTAATTAGTATTAATAGAGTTGATTTAGAGGGTGGATGACGTGTGAAGCATTTTTTGTGTATAAAGGAGAATACTTCCCAGGAAAAATAATCAAAGATTGTGACACCAAAGAAACTATTTCTGGTAGGTAGAAGAATGGACGTTTGTGAAAGTGTCCAGAGGAGGCAGATGTACTTAACTACGAGTGGAAGGAAGTTGTAGCTCCCATTGCTCATCCCTTAAAAGCTAGCAAAACTCGAAACATATATGGTGTGCCTCAAATAGATTTTATCTGGAATATATCTTAATAACTTTAACAATGCTACTTAAGTACTATAGTTTTAATTACGTAATTCTTTTAATTGTTATTTTGTAATAGTGGTCAACTACAAAAACAATGGAGGTCAAGTACTTAATTTTGATGGTCAACTTCTAAAACAGGTACTGAGTTTCCGAAAATGCATAAGAAAAATTTAAAAGCTTCATTCATAAAAATTACGGTTAATGTGATCTTTCAGGAAAGTTCTAAGATCAGGTTAATACATGCTTTATTGTTATTCTGTGTAATAAATTAGTTGTATTACATTTTATATGCAGCAGTTCCCTTATATGGTCAATTACCGGTACCTTTACCTTACTTTAGAAAAAAAAAAAAAAAGAAAAAAAAGACAGCGTTTTCATCTCTATTTTTCAGAGAATTCAGTATTTTCAAAACACACAAGATCTAATTCCTAAACTGTTTACAAACAGAAATATACTTTTCTGAGATAAAAATCTTCGACAATTTAGTTTTGACAATTCCCAAAATGCCCCATAACGAGTCAGAAAGTAAAAATTATGAACAATATGTAATCATTATCTTTTGCAAAACAACACTTAAAATGCATCATTCATGAGTTGGTGCATATGAATCTTAACTTAATAAGGGTTAAAAAAGTGCACATTTATTATTTTGTTTCCTTTTCAACGTTTGTCAGCAGCTCGTAAAGTATGTGATTGCCATCCGTGAAACTACCTACAGCAATGAAAACACGCAATGAAGAGTGAAGGTTACCTAGAAGCTTAAAGGAAAAAGTGCCCAATAGGAACACTCCATATCGCATTCATTTCATCGTGGCCGTTAAAAAACCCTTCAGTTAATAGTCTTCCAATCTATCACTTTCAACGTCAAAAGCGAACAGGTATAAGGCCAAACAATCATGCAGATCTCTACTTTTCGCTTTTTAACAATATTATTTGTGTAAAAGTAGAAGTTCAAATTTAAAACTTAAAGAAAATCGGAATGAAATTATGTTTACTGATAATGTCTCATTATGAACAGTGTTGATGTTAGTCTAAAACTTAGGATTATTTCTTAAAGATGTTATCACCAAAAGAAACATTGATAGATCCAGAATATATCTCGAATCCTTTGACATTAAAAACCACCATAAAAATAACTATGATATTTAATCATAAATCGCGTAAATCTTTTTAAATTCTAATTTTAAACTCATAATAAATTACATCCATTTGTGAAAGCTTTAACATGAGAATATTCTCAAAAGGTTTCAAGACACTAGTACTTTAGAAGGTGACCATGAAATTATCTCTGTTGTTTTCAGGTAAATATTAGATGCTTCTAATGTTCAGGATTATTTATTACAGATTCAAAGTAATCCTTTAACAGAAAATACATTTTACTGACGTTCTATTCTTTAGAAAAAATAATCTATCAGCGAGTAGTATATGTATGAGTCAAGCAAAAATTGTCGTGGTTTTCGAAAAACTCAAAATCGTCATCGACCTAAGATGCTGTAAACGAAAGCAAAACGAACTCAAGCCTTTATCAGAGATTTGGGGATGTGTGAGGCAATCACTTCCGAGGATTATTCCCTTATCTTCTTAATAATTTACTTCCTCTTTTAAAGTATAAATTTATGCTGTGTGGCGTATCTTTTCTCTACTAAAATAATATACACTCGAACCCCGTTATAACGAACTTCAAGGGACCAAAGGTTCTGTTCGCTATATCCGAACCGTTAAGAAAAATGTTAGGGTTCACAAAATGTATAACTATTTAGTTGCTATGTGTATTCAGTAGTGATGTATCGAAAAAAGTATAAAATCTATTAAATATGATCATTAATGATTCATTGTTTTGATACAGAAATAATCGATAATCTTCTGCTGACGTGATGCAGATTTCAAAAACATTTTATGAATTTATTTTTCCAATACATTAAAGGACTCTAGCACTCTTTCTTCCACTGCTTGTGACGACAAAAACTTATTAATAACACTCATCGCTGCTGTAGCATCTGAGATGGTGGGGATTTCGTCATTTGTGTGCTCCTCTTCATCAGCATCAGATGCAGAATCTTCGATTTCAGAATGATTCATTTTAATTTCTTCCATCATATCTTCATCAGTCAGATTTTCACATGCAATGACTTCATCATCAAATTTCGAAGAATTGCATGTCACAATCTGAGAATGATGAAATTTTGTGCTTTTCTATCCACATCGCGATAGGTAAATCTTCATCATCTTCTTCTTCAACATTCGTTGTACCTTCAACATTCTTAAAAAGTTTTTAAAAAAATATTCAGAAGTCGACTGAAAAAAATTTTCTTTATAGCCGATTCTTAAGATTTCAGAGGTTCGCTATAAAAGGATAAATTAGCATTAAACACAATAGGATAAAGGCGGGACCAAAAATTTCGTTCGTTAAATCCCTGAGTTCGTTATAAACCGGGTTCGCTATAACGGGGTTCAACTGTACTTGTTTTATAAAAGTGTGAGTTCAAAGGATGTCTAATTCATTTTATATAACTCAAAGAATGTTGTTACAAATAGCATCTTTATAAAGAATAATTTTCAGTATTTATGCGTAGAGAAAATAAATATTGAAAAAAATCAAAACAAATTTAATCTCATTAATTGTGAAAGTAGCATAATATTTTACCTTATAAATGAATATAGTTGGAACAAGAAATGTTTTATGTTTATTCTTTAAATTCGATTCTGGTACCATACTTAGTTTCAATAAAAATGCTTTCTCCAAAAATGAAAGACAAGAAGAGCAGTGTCATACGATATAGCTATATATCAGATAGAAAGGTTTTATTATACGTTGCAATGTTTTATTTGAACATTTTAAGGACCCATTAATTGAAAAAAACATTTTTGAGTATCAATATTTTCTTCTATTCACAAATTAAGGAAATAAAGAATGCTTTATATAATGTGTCTCTTGAAAAGAATAAAAACACCTAGCAAACATTTTGTTTGAAAAATTATTTTCCTTTTTTTGTTCTGTGAGTGTATTCTGTGACGTCTATTTCCTCTTTTATTCACAACCTAATGAACGTTTAAAACGTCACCAGAGTGAAAAAAAATAGTTTAAATCTTTATAATCCCCTAACAGTTTCATTGAATGTGATATAAAGTTTCCTAAAGGAAATAAAAAAAATCATTTAGATATACTTAGCACCTTCCATAGAGTCTATTGCTCAATTTGAACTGAAGTGAAGCCAGAAAAATCTCGAACTGATATTAGACTAACTGGTAATCAAGTATGGCAACAAAAAACTTTTACCGTTTTGTTATATTTTGAGAACGCTCACTAGTCATAGATGAGCCGTATGGGCCCGAGGTAGCCTATCGATAGCACGTCGGCTTTCGGTATTGAGGGTGCTCGGATCGAATCCCGATAAGAGGCGTTAAATACCTTCATGTCTAGGCTTATATTAGCACGTTAAATTCGCACTTAAAGTCCCTCCTTTGAGCTCAATGTGGGGGAAAGGTACGATCCCTCATATGACGCCTCTGGGGATGCTCGACCAAAATTGTGGTGGCACCTAGCCAAGTCGGACTCCGACGTTTATAGTAGTATAATAAACCGGTGCCGCACTTCTCTGCCAGAAGCCTATATGGACTGGTCTGGAACTTCCGACCAGGGGGCATTAGGAATAACAACAACTTATGAGCTGTGATGTAAGGTTGCAACAAGTTTATAACGTTTTATAACCCTATCCATAATGAGAAATTTCGTCATAATGCTAAGAAGAGAGATCATAGAAGCGTCCAACCCTAAGTTGGGATTCGAGCCTAAAGCCACTCCACAGGATCTCGTGACGCTAATTACTCCACGATGTGGATGGTTGTTGCTCAGTAAGAATAGAACACATGGAAGTGATCTGATAACGGTTGATTCAAACAAAAACTGGTCCTACAGTTAATGTATTTAATCTTATGACGTTAATAAAAATATTCAATCTGCCCTGCTTCAATCTGCCATCATAAGATACTTCTGAAACACAGAGATATATTTGAAGGAGCTCCTGTATCGAATTTACTGAATGCCTCTTTCTTTTTTACTACACTTCGAAATATTACATCTCATCATGAACGTTTAAGCTTTAGGAAGTGATATTTCTTTCTAAATATACTTACCTCGTGCATTTGAAATTTAAGAAATAATGAGCGTATATGAATTATCTTTAACCATATCCTACGAACGGAATAAATAAAAAATCACTCTTAGACAAAACAAAAAAAAAACGACGCACCAAGAAAGGGAAAAGCAAAGTGGGCGCAAACTGATATTCATATTAAAGAGGATATTGAAGAGGAGAAATTTCGATTCTAGGTCATAAATTCTTTGAGAATTCCGTTTCGTGTACTCAGGTAGACAGTAACTATGCCTCGCATACAGGTGCGCGAAGAATATACGCAGATGTCGGCATTTGAGGGAGGACGTGTAGTTGGGCTCAAAGAAGCCGGTTGGTCTAATCGGCGAATCGCTCGACAATTGGATAGGAGCGATGACACTATTTGACGATGTTGGCAGGAATGGATGAACCATGGCCGAACAGAGCGTCAAGAAGGAAGCGGTCGTCCTAGAGAAACGACAGAACGTGAGGACCGAGTAATCGTCAGAACGGCACTCACAGTCCCAGATTCATCATTATCATCGATCGTATGTGAAACTATTGCTTCAGTGACCGCAAGAACCATTCATAGGCCGCTCAGAGAAAGGGGGCTGAGCTCACGGCGCCCCTTGCGCTGACTACCATTGATCTCTGTACACCGACAAGCCCGTTTGCAGTGGTGTCGGGCACATTCGACCTGGAATGTCACTGACTGGAGTAAAATTGTCTTCATTGATGAATCCCGCTTCTAATTGAGTCCCGACGACCATCAAATACGTGTCTGGAGACGCCCCGGACAGCGGTGGGATACGCCATACGGGCCGAACAAGAGGAGTGATCATTTCATAGCAGGACCCTTTGGTTGTCATCCGCGGCACCCTTACAGCACAGCGGTACGCCGAGGATATTCTATGCCCCGTTGTGTTCTCCTTCATATGATGGCAAATTAAATTTCTCTCGTCTGTAAGAAATTTGTTAGAACGGATTAGTTGGGCTCTATTTGAAATATATTATTGAAAATGCTTAAATTACATCTGAAAAACGCAAATTACCACTGACTACACCCAAAATTAAAGCAATGTAGAAGAACTAATGTTTTATGTTTTGATATTTAATTTTTTAGCATATTGATAAACATGTTTATTTCATGATGCGTTAATTGGATTACGTATTACGAATATTCAGGTGAATTTGTATGTGTATGTCACAAATAAACCTGAAAGGCGTTTTTGGTAGATTTAAGCCTTCTTGAAAACTACTTAACTTCAATTTTCCACTCATTTTAAATACGAGTAACAAAGTAATTTTTTCTTATATCGAGGGAAATGTGCATGTTGGATGTTGAAAAATTTGTTTTTCATTCAACATTTTAATATTTACTGCTGAGAATCCTTCCTTCTGCAAACTGGTGGACAATACGTCCTCGAAAGAGTTCTATTCATCTCCTTAATAAAGGTTTTACCGCCTTTCAAAGAGAGAAATTTTTATCTGAAAAATTCCGTCAAGCTAGTTATGAATTGTGACGCCATCTACTAGCTATTCTTTTTTTTCGGATTGTTTTTTACCACCTCGTGGGAAATTCATCATAATTACAGTCTATCGATTGCTAGTTAAGTAATTTCATGTAAAATGTAAAATTTTTGTACTCAAGAAAACAACAGTACTCTTCTTTTAAAAGGCTCTAATATTGCGACAGGTGGCTTCAAATGTCAAGAGGAGAAAAATTGTATCATAGAATTAATTCAATTTACGCAAAAATTGTTATATGTGTTTATGTTTGTCATTTTGTTTTTCACACTTTGTTACAATACTGTTCAAATATTGAAGCATTATAAAAGAATGCTAGAGCAACAACTTGACTTTCTCTTGAAGTGAAATTAGGTAACGAATTCTACTACAGGTGTGTCTTCACTTCGTAAAATGTGCCGTTCGTTACAATGAATCTCGCTCAATTCCACGCTTTTTACATAAATAGTAAGAGTTTGATTACTTATGTTTGACAATCCGAGATATCATTAATATGGCTGGCCTTGATTAATTAGCTGTTTTCGCATATTCTTTGAGTCTGGGATAGGTTTACTGTAATTTTTACCTTCTATGCTGATTAAATCCCTTTGAAAATGTATTCGATTAAAAAAGTGTTGAGTAATATTAAATCCGATCACCTGTTCCATGATGCCGTAATAAATTATTCTGAATTAATTGATATTTCTAGCAATAGAGAAACTTTTCAGATCATGGTTTGTGGCTTGACATTCTTCCGGAAATGTTTATTTTTAGGTCAATGACGGATATTATTGCACAAGCATTTTGTTTATCAATGACTAATTAACGATTCCCAAAGTTCATTTATCTCTAAGGTCATTTCTAAGGCTCTAAAATTTAGTGGCCAAAAAGAGAAAACTGGCTTTTAACTATTTTGTCTCAGATTCAAGCTTCTTGGTATACCAAAATATGCACCACGCTGATGTCGAATGGTACTTTTTAGTACACAAAATATTTTCGAGAGTTTATGACTCGTTGATTAATGTAATGAAAAAGTCACGGAGAGGTTCAAATCAACTTTTTCAATAAGTTCACAAATTCTTCTCTCGCTCTTTCAATAAAATAGTATTGTTTTCACAAAACACAACGACAAAATTCACCGGGAGTTAAAAAATATGAGGTTATTCCTCCATCAGTTCCATATTTGGAGGACCTTTGAGCTTTAAGGCGTTCTAACGATGCAGGTGTAAATATTTTAGTATTAGGATGGTACACAACAATGCGGAGATACAATATCGTAAGAAGGTGTTAGGGGGGAAAACAAATGCTGAACGCTCTTCCTCTTAGGAAGGGCCAGTCTTCAAAATAATTTCCTGTGACGTAACAAGATATTTCAAACCCCTTACTGCTGTTGACTCTTATCTTTCAAGGCAATAGGAAGCACAAGTACGGCTTGTCCTCACGCATGGGAATTTTAGTGTATAGCTGCAAGTTTGCATTAGAACCAAAGATCTGGAAAGAGTAAAGAGGGATTTCAATCAGACACGATTCGTGACTTAGATTTTGTCGTTAGAAAGTTCACGAAGTTATTGGTCGTTGATATTTAAAACTACCACACAATTTGAAAGGTCATTGCGAAGAAAAAAAAATTCAAGCACTAAAAAATTTTAACGTAAGCAAAGAACCTTTCAGCGTCGATTTTCGGGAAATCAAATATATAAATGATATTCCAGAACAAAACTGAATAATTCCCCCCTCAATTGGTTTAATAATTTAAAATAAAACTTTAAGAAGAAGATTTATCATTCGCTAATTTTGTCGGACAAGGCAGGCTGCAGCTAAACACTTTGGAGGCGGAGGGGCTCGGTTGCCCAGTTGGCAAGAGCAGCAAGCCAGTGATCTGAACGTCCCTGGTTCGATTCCCATCGCCGACAAATCCACCGCCGTGTACACCAATGGCGGCTGGTGCATGAAAAATCTATCGTGGCTGCAATGTTCTCTAAGTTTCCAAATTTTCCTCTCGAGGGGCGGAGTTAAGTGTATGAGTTTCGTCACTTGACTCGGTACGGGACCGGCTTGTAGGAGGTAGTGCTGGCCACCTATACGACACTCCCTTAAATGAATGGCCAGCAGTAAAGCGGTGTACATACAGGAGAATGGCTAGTGACAAGGACCACAGAGATAAAAACAATAAAACTTTGGACTGTAGCCTCTCTGGACATGGTGTGGCTGTTGCAATGGGCGTGAACCGAATCGGCCGAGAACGTGGCCACAGGACAAAGATTCCCATCTCCCGGTTTAGTGTACAGGTATATTAACTAAACCGTTAACATAAGTAAAATATGAGACTCGTAAAGCACATGGTTAATATCAATCATATTTTTCATTTTTTTTCCCCAAGCTCAGAGTTCGAATCTGAGAACGTTCATTCGTCATTGTACTGCCTAGACTTGCTAATTGGAAACTTGCTCTGTACTTCTGATCCAGACACGTAATCGAATCTATTGTAATGCTCTCATTTAACATCTACCTTATTTCTTATTTGGTATGTATCATTAATCTCATTACTTATCTTAACATATCTACATAAACTTTAGAAAAATTTTCAAAGGAAAATTGACCTTCGAATTACTATCCCCGCTACACGTTTTTAGGCTTCAAGTTGGTGATGAGTCAAACACACGCTTCCGTGGTTGACCCACAAGCACTGCTTCGGAAAACCATAATACTTTTAGTGGAGCAGTTAGTTTAGGAGGAAAATTAAATATTTCTCTCTTTAAATTATTTACAGTAAACGTGGAAAATAATGAAAAAAAATTATTGGTGATAATAAACCCAGATGTTAGAGAAGAAAGCCGAAAGTTATTTTGTTTTTGATAAATCTTGTACATTAGTCACTACGTTTTGCTACTCTGATTTTCGACGTTAAAGCTCTATATGTCATCCTCTGAATACGTTATAAGATGCCTGAATCCTTTTTTCATTAAATCCCCGTACAGGTTTTTGTTTTCTAAACTATTTGGGTCAGTTCAAATTAAGTGCAAATTCTATGCTCAAATTTACGGTAAAATTCATGTGTAATTTGAATTCGGTTTCATCACTGAAACGAAAATTTTGAATTAATTGAGTGATTCGCAAATTCTTAGTTCAATTTGCCCAAGCAATATGTTATTATATTGACATATCCTTGTTTATTTAACGCTTGCTCTCAAAGTAATGCATACGAACACAAAAATATATATGTCAATATATTTATTTATTGTAAGAGTTCTTTAAGAAACAAAATTATCAGCATGCAAATTCCAAATATGTATATCACTGTGGAAGCCATTCAGAAAGAAT
The DNA here is from genome assembly GCA_907164885.2 of Dolomedes plantarius. Classification (NCBI taxonomy): domain Eukaryota; kingdom Metazoa; phylum Arthropoda; class Arachnida; order Araneae; family Dolomedidae; genus Dolomedes; species Dolomedes plantarius. The sequence continues at coordinate 156,905,569 of OU015492.1, forward strand.
ATTATCAAAACAAATCTTGTATTATAGCAAAATCTCATTATTTCTCCTCTTCTTTTGAAACATCAAAAGGAATAGTTAGGAGACCTTGCAGTATTCTTCAGAGAGTTTTCGGCTGCATTCCTGTAATAATAATAAAATCGTTTCCAATCCAGAAATATAAGTTAACAACCTGTTTATCAACATGTTAAAACAGTTCTAAGTGATGTAGATAATTTTTATATCCAGTTATGCTGTCATTAAATGTAGAAGCAGGTCTTACATATTAAAAAATAGCGTTCGTTACTAACAAATTTATTTATTATTTCGGAACATCTATCCACATAGAGATTTATAGCAACATTTAGTAATTTTCCAGCATCGAATCTTTGAAAACAAATATAATCCGTAATAAATCACTTTGTAAAGGGTCCTTGGCAGCTGTTCGAAAAGTTTAAAAATTTAAAGATTATACTGTAAAATTTATATGCTAGGGGGGTCGTATATCAGTCTTTGTGCCATTATTAACAAAATACGATAAAAATAAGCAACTATTAGACTACAAATTCATTTTAAGCCTCTCTATTTATTTTAAATATTAATCTAGAGATCTGAAGATAGACACACAAATTAAACGGAATGTATCTTTAAAAATCTGCCGTTTAAAAGATCTGAGATATAGGTTCTCGTAAGTTCTGAATCAATCAGAATCTAGTTATAAAATGTTGTACACTTTCTCGTAGATAAATTGTTGGATGCGAAAATTAACTCTGGAGAGAATGTATACACCATTCTCTACTAAAAAATCATTTTTCAAACTAAACGATTGCTAGGAATTAAAGCTTTAGGTTAACCTTTAAGTTTAACAGATAAGTTTTTTAATGACCAGTTCTTCCTTAGAAAAAATTACCAGAAAAAGTCAAAGGACTAAAATCTTACCTCAAATTTTACCATCTCAGCTCTTTCTTCTGGATTCAGCTGTATTATAAAAAGAAAGAAACTGTAAGTATATACGCCATGGAATATATCAAAAATTAATTCTTGGAGGTAAGACATATAATATTCATATGTACTATAGATATCCTATAATGAGGGGAATAGGAGTTAATCCTTGATCTTCTCATAAGGTGGTCTTGATCGCCATAGCATTCTCGCACTTTGCGAGGATATCTTATACACGTTTACCTGTATTACGATATTAAATACCAAATTAATTTTATTATTTTCTCCTTAAGTTATGAATTACTATTGCTTTAAATTACTTGTCTTATATCTGTTAACTCTCCTTATAATATTTTAATCAAATTATGTTGTTATATTTTAACAGAGCTGAAAAATGCCGTTGATTTTAACTACACACTCATTATCATTGGATCATTTTTAATTGATGCTGTATTAATTAAAAGCTAATTTAGTTAACGATAACATGTAAATTGGAAAGTAATAAAATCTTAGGTATGTTACATTTTCCCGAGAGGCCTTTATTCAAGTCTATTTTACATAATGTTTATCCAAAGCAACTCAGTGCTGTTTAAAGGAACGATAATGAGCTTTTTTTTTCTTCCATTACGTCTAGAGAGTGATCAATAATCGATTGCTGTATCTTACACATTCTTCTCAACTGCATTAAAATATTTAAACAAATTCACTCTATTTTTCAGAGGTAATTTTTATTTAATTTTATTAATTTTTATTTTTATTTATTTATTTATTTATTTTTTGCATTTCATTCTTTATTTTCATTTAGTTTTCACATCAAACGAAATCACATTAATCACTCTAAATTTAGCAGAGTAATCGATTAGTTATTCTTTGTTCTTAAGAACTAAGATTAAAACAGAATTGAATTTTTTTTTCATTTCATTTACTAGGTAAAATAAAACATGAATGAGTGGTATTCATGCCTACCTTATTAGTATTCTGGACGATACAGTCAAATATCTGAAAAAAATAAACATAGAAAAAAAGTTATTAATTTTTTAAATAAAATTAAATTTTAGAAATATACCATTATTTTTCCTCTCTATTTTTTAAATATTCTGGTACACAAGAAAATAACTTATAGTTCTAAAAACTTCACTTTTATTTCAATTTATGGAAAATTAGTTAACTTTCTCTTCGTAATTTTCCAAGGCCTTTAATCCTTTAAATATGGCGATGTTTAACATATTGATAATAAGGTGTTGTTAAGTCAGCCTTGTTATTTAAGTCAGTCGAGGCTGTTATATAACATTGCTCTTAACAAAATAGTCAAATAAAACCTTGATTTTTGGCTAAAACCTGCGATCTTTTTCTTTATTCATATTTCACTATTCACCACTTCAGTTATAAAAGAAGCTATATAACATGAAATCTCAACATTTCATACAGATGCTAAACAAATTTATTAGCATAAATTTGACGATTTTCTGTAGAAATATGAATCATTATGAATGTAAACAAATATACTTAAAAGAAAACAAGATTAGAAAATCTAATTATGATTCACATATTTATTTTTAATTAGAAGACTAACTTGAAATAAATAGTCAAATCATAGAATATATCAACTTCTATAATATCCTAAATAATTGATTTATGGCATAGTATCCATTTGATTGAGTATATGAACACCTTAGTGTTCTCAAAATTATTATGTAAGCATGATTGTTCGTTAATTTCAAATGCATTTAATGTTGTGCTAATAGTATTAGCATGGCTCTTGAAGAAAACGTTCAAATTTTAACTTTACAATAAAAAGAAAAATCTTAGATTTAATCTGTATTTGAAGAGAATGTTAGATTAACAAATTAGGAGAAACCTTTAAATGGAATCAAACTCCACGTAGAGCTAATTTAATGATGATAAAACTATTTGCTAGGCCTTGAGAATAAAATAGAAATACAGAAATAGTAGAAAAAAGCTCAGGAGAGATAAAATGGAAATTCCTTAATTATAAATATGATGTGTCCCTCTGTTGGGTCTTTCAAAAGTCAGGCTTGATATGTAGTTTTACGTTTTTTAAGAAATCATAAAAATTAAATTTTGAAAAACATTTTTTTAACCTCTTCACAAATAGGAAATACTTCAAAAGATATTTCTTTCCAAAAATCTTATTAGAGATTAACGTCTGATTCAACGCTTTGAAAATAGTTTAGTTTCTAAAACAACACATTCAATTTTACTACGTGTCTGTGTATATAACTTTATTCACATCTTCCTGGTCTCTGATACAGAAATGTCACTGACCTGAGAAGGAATTTCGGGAGATGGAAACAGCGGCTCTTTAGTACTGCACTGAATCCTCCTTCCATCCAGAACTTCCTTTCGACACTTCTCATATGCAGCAATAACCTAAAGTTAAATAATTCAAATATAATTTCATCCATCATTTTTGTTATAAAATTAAGACAGTACTACAGCTGAAAAGCTTTTATAATACTTTTAAAGTTAGAAATACGTTTACACTCTTCTTGTGGTATTTTCAACGTTAGACTTGGTGGACACATTTAAAAACTTTTTTCGTGAAATTAAATCCTACTTTCACAATGAAATAAAAATATAAATCATTAATGTCATCAGACATTGTGTTAAAATCAGAATTTAGTTGTTCTTGAAATATATTTTCCTACACATCATAATTTGTAACATAATTTTTTCCGAACATTAATAACTAAAAGAACTTTAATCTTACTTGTTTAGTCATTAAGCTTTCACACTCCCCAAACTTTCCGCATAACGTGAGATTTTTTGCTGAAAAAAAGAATTTGAATTATTAAAAACATAATGAACTTGCAATCAGCCATTTTCAAAATTCTATAGAATTAAATCTAAGAGTAAAGTTTCGAGAGTGAATAATTTTAAATTGTTCGAAGAGATTTACTCAAAACCTAACAAGTTGATTAAAACATAAAGTAAAAAATCATGTAATCATGTATTAAATGCTATATATTTCTAGGTGATATCAGTGTAAGATTTTATGAGACTAACTATGCATATCATTACTCCTAAATTGAAAAATCACTTTACCTTGTGAATATTTCCGAAAACAAAAAATTTGACAAATATTTTTAAAGAAATTTCACAAAAATTGATTTAAGGAAAGCTGAAACAAAAATTGATTTAAGGAAAACTAAACAGTTATTAATAGTTTGAAGTGAAAATTCTATACTATAAAGAAAATCAACAATATTTTTTATTTTTCATAATTTTTAAGATAAACATGATATGAAATACCTAAATAATATGAGGAGATACTCACTAAAGAAAAATAGTTAAAATAAAAACTAAACTTAAAGAAAAAATCAAGATTTTAAAATTAAATCAGTGTTCAACATAAATTTATGACAAAGTGTGTAAATTTAACTTACATATAGAAACGCAGTTAACGATTTCCATTAATTCGGCTTTCCTCATGGTCACTAGATGAGTCATTTCAACAGGTTCTCCATTAGAGTAGCCTGCAAATACAGCTAAAAACATCAACAAAAAGGTATACATCTTTCAGAACTCAATGTTTAAATTCTTAATCAGAACTCGATATTTTAAATCTTACTGTGATGGGCAAATTTTACCACACTGAAATGCTCACCTAGTCTGTAAAGGTATATATAAGTGCAGTTTACGTAAACCTTAAGGAAATTTTGATAATTATGTATCAAAACATGCGTGACAATTTGACAACCACAGAAATAGCCACAAGGCCTTCATTAAAATGTATGATAAGAAGGAAACAGGTGACTGCATTTCTTGTAGATCATCTGGTTCTGTATGCGCTTCGTTGAATCTGATCAAGCAATTTTGTAGCCATAGTAAATAAGAAATAGCCAATATCGGATTACGATTTACACAGAGTGAACACTGAGTTTTACTGTATGTGTGACCACACATACAGTAGCTTCAGAAACAGCAATAATTGTTGAATATACCATTACTACACACGTTGCAACATATACTTTGTATTGTTCTTTTGAGATTGTACCCTACATTAACGTTAAAACTAATGGAAATTAATTTTTATTAAAAGGTGGATTTTGAGCGTTTTGGTGATGTTTAGAAAAACGAGGATTAAATAGAATGGATTATACCGGTTTGAACTCGATTCTGAAAAAATACAAACTTCATTCTTATACACCACAGTATTCGAACCCTACACAGCCTCCGGATCCTAAAAATAACGGCCTAGCCCAGTGATTCTCAAACACTATGCCGCGGCATTTTAGTGCATCGCGAGATTCTGGAAATGTGCCGCCACCGTGAATACCCAAATGTTGCAAATTCAAATTTTGATCTGCAAATCTACTAAACAACTAAGAGAGTTGATTATGAAATTTTAACGAAATAGCTTTTTTTGTCTTGTCTGGGAAAAAATTAAATATCACAATAACGCTCATATTTCACCTTATACTTTTGTGCTGTTTAATTAGTAATTTACTGTATTTTTATTTAATATTAATACTCAATAAGTACGTGTTCATACACTTTATGAACTCAATGTATAAATTTCAATATTTAAATTAAAAGTTCAAAATTTTAAAACTAATTCTTACAAACTTAACGAATGAGCAACACTTTGCTATATTCTAATATGTTATAACGTATAACGAACAAATAATTGCCATACCCTAAGACTAATACAGAACTAAGACTAATACAGAATACCCTAGCCATTCTACCATGGTCCGGCTTAACTTATTGTAAAATGTCTACTAATGATATTATTTCTATGACTTGTACATTGGGAGTGGGGAGGGGAGATGGATTCCTGTGGCACATTCCTGCCTAACTTGTCTGCAAGAAATTTAATATCCGAATAAGGCACATAGTTCATCTCTTACTTCTGTGCTGTTTAATTAGGACTTTACTACATTTTTATTTTATAATATTACTTAAGGAATGAACATGTGCTTAGCAAGAAATTAATGAATTACATTATTAAAGCTAAAAGTTTAAAATTTCAAAACTCTAATATTTACAACCTTAACACAAGAGCTAAACTTCTCTATATTCTAATATATTTTAACATTCTACAGACGAATTATTTCCATAAAATTTAATCCTCTAAACTATAAAACCATAAATTATTTAGTTGTTGTTCGATAAAATTAAAAATCCCAGTGATACGCAAATTCCTTACTGATACTAATTCTCTGAAACTCTTTACTGAAACATTTGCTATTTCAGTAAATATTTCTTTTATTTATATTCTAAAAGAAACTACTAAAACATGAACTCAGGTTGTAAAGTTATTCGGTAATCTACCTTTTTTAGTGAAAACATAAAAAAGACTAAAAAAGACATTTGCTTTTTATTCAGTGGATTTCTTTTCACGATATGCCATATCGGGATAAATACATTGCTCTTTAAAACGAGACACTTATTTATAGTTAATTTAGTTATTTTTTTAAATAATAGATCATCCCAATCTGTGATTCCTTTTAATTTTTTTTTAATTATAAATATATCTTGTTGCTGTTGTGGTTCCTAGAGCCCCCTGGATGGAACAGTATTCCAGACCAGTTCCATATAGGCTAATGGGATGAGGTGTGCGGCTCCCATTTAGAATGGCACCAGAAGGGTCGAAACCCGTTTTAGCCAGGTGCCACATCAATTTTGACTGAACACCCCCAGGGATGACATCTGATCGAATCGTACCCTCTCCCACCGTCTCTGAACTCATAGAAGGACTTTCCAGTCTACCGATTCAACGATATCCGATCCAAACTCGGAGGTATTTAATTTCGCGTGTCGGGATTCGATCCGAGCACCCTCAGAACCGAAAGCCGACGCGCTACCATTAGGCTACCTTGGGCACAAATATCTCTTACTAGAGATCTTCAAAAGATAGTAACGGCAATAAACTTTAATTTTACCCTTTTAGCCTTAGAAACGTAATCACAGGATTATGTTTCTAAGGCTAAAAGGGTAAAAGTTTACTGCATCCTGTTATTATTATTTTTTTTTACTGCGCTTTCATCTCTATTTTTTAGAGGGTTCAACATTTTCTAAACAAACAAGATCTAATTGCTAAAATGTTTGTAATCGAAACTCAAAAATTTGCATTCTCTGTGATATAAACTTTCAATTTATTCGTTTTGACGAATTTCTAATATGCCCCACCCCGAGTCAGAATGTAAAAATTATAAACTATTTGCAATCATTATCTTTGGAAAAACAGTATTAAAATAAAACATTCAAGCGTTGGTGAAAATTAAGTGTAAGTTAATAGCTGGTAAGCAAGTGCACAAATCTCCTATTTTATTTTCACTTTCCTTTCAAAGATTAGTTAGCAACTCTTGAAATACACATTCATCCACAGGCTCTAGCAATGAAAACACGTAATATATTGTAAAGTTTACATTCAAGCTTAAAGGAAAAAGTGCTCCCTTTATTCCTCCGTATCGCATTCATTTCATCGTGGCTGCAAAATAAAACTTTCACTTCATAAATCTCCATTTTTTTTCACTTTTCCCAGCGTATTTAGAGTAGGGCCAAACAGACATGCAAAATTACACTTTTCCCTTTTTAACATTATATTTGAGTAAAAACAGAAATTGAAATCTCACACTTTAAAAAAATCTGAATGAAATTATTTTTAATGATATTGTCTATTTATCAACAGTGTTAATATTAGTGTAAAACTTAGGATTATTACTACGAGATATTATCGTTAAAATAAACATAGATAAAAGGATGTGCTGAGAATCATTTTACTTTTACAGACCGGAATAAACGAAAATTAAGATTCTTAAGCATAAATCTCGAAACTCTATTTCAGTTCTCATTGCAGACTAACAATAAATTACATCTAATTCTGAATGCATAAACAGGCGAGTATTCTCAAAAAGTTTTAAGGCACTAGTTCTTTGGAATACCATATAAAATCATCTCGGTTGTTATGATGGAAATATCGGGTACCTTTAACGTTCGGAATAATAAATATAGATTCGAAATATAGATTAAAAGTAATCTTTTAACAGAAAATACGTTTTACTAATGGTCCATTTTTTAGGAAGCATAGTCTACCAGTAAGTGAAAGTTTTCGTGATTTTTCAGAATCTCAGATCGTCATCGAACTTGTAATATTGTAAACGCAATTAAGATGAACTAAAGCCTGTATCGTAGGTTTGGTAACATGTGAGACAATCATTTTTAAACATAATTACCTTTTCGTTTTAATAATGTCCTGCATCTTTAAAGATATAGATTTAACTTATGTGAACCATCATTTCCTTACTAAAAAAATATTAAGAAAAAATGTAAATTAAGTCTTATTGATTTTACTGAAAGAAATTTCTCACAAATATTATGTCTATTAAGACTAATTTCAGAGTTTACGCGTACACAAAAGGGAGTAAGAAACAAATTGCTACAAAATTTAATACCTCATCAATTTTAAAAGCAACATAATATTTTACCTTGCTAATGAATACATTAGAATTACAAGGGGAATAAAATCTGTTTCTATTTTTTTTCTTTTTGATGAAAGTTTGTAAGAAAGAGATTTTTGATCATTCTCTAAAATCGATTCTGTCACCACAGTCCGTTACAATAAAAATGTTTTGACCCGAAATGAAAGGTAAGAGGAAAAGTGTCGTACGATAAAACTAATTATCAGAAAAAAGAGATTTAGTATATTTTGCAATATTTTACGGATACATTTAAAGGGCACACCGGTTGAAAAGAGTAGTTTCTGATATCAACATTTTCTACCATCCACAAATTAAGGAAATAAAGAATGATTCATGTAATGTTTTATTGAAAAATAATGAAAACATTGGAAAATAATGAAAGCACAAAGCAAGCATTTTGTCAGAAAATGATATTTTTCATTGGGGTGGTCATATAGGTGAGTCAACATTGCCTTCTCAGAAGGAACAATGACAGTATAGAAGCGTCCAAGCCTTAGTCGAGATTCGAGCTTAACCCCACTGCCCGGGAACTCGTGAGGCTAACCATTATGTAGTACGGGCGCCGGTTCAGTAAGAATAGAACACATCGAAGTGATCTGATAACGGAACTATTCAAAATCACTGAATAATTTAGCTTTGGGAATTGATACTTTGATATAAATATACTTGCATAAAAATGATATAAATAATTAATATTTTATGAAGTATCTCTAACCGTATCTTACGAACTTTATAATGAAAAATGTCTTTTTCATAGCGCAGAAACGTTTACAGGAATTAAATTGCCGTCCAGAGAGTGTACTTCACAGTAGTCCATGCCATCAGTTAATTATTTCAGTGCCTTCAGTGTGATAGCTCTCATTTATACATACTAATCCCGGTAAAATCAATCATACTTAAAAGTTTTCAACAAGTCCTCCAGCCTGACGTTCTAAAAACTTTTCCTTTAAAGCACCATTGAATTTCAAACCGGCATACCCAGAAAAATTTATTTACAGACATTATTTTGACCCTATCTTGTAATCATTGTGAACTGCATAATTATATTTTATAAAGACTTCTTCATTACGTAAACAAATTAAATTTCTCTCACCCGTGGGAAATTAGTTAGAACGGATTATTTGGGCCCCATATTAAATATTTTGCGGAGAAATGCAGAAATTATATCAGGAAAACGTGAAGTGCCACTGATTATACCTGAAATTAAAACGAAAGAAGAACTAAGGTATTTTTGTGTGTTATTTAAATTTTAAATGTATTGTTAAAAATCAATTAAATTCATGATGAGTAAATTGGATTGAACATTCTCGTACATTACGTAACATCAGATTTCTTCTCATTTTACATATCAGCATGTTGTTTGCGATTCGGGGTACTTGTTAAAGAAGGAACTTGAATGAATGTCCCTTTACATATCAAAAAAAAAAAAAATTTCATCTATGAATGATCCTTGCGTTGGATGTGAAAAAATTAATTTTATATTCAACATTTCTAGATTTACATCTGAGAATCATCCTTTGTGCAATTTAGTAGACAAGTCGTCATTGAAAGAGTTCTATACATCTCTCTTCGGTCTACTTAGCCCTCGTGTAGCAAAAAAATTGACCGTAGCGCTCCAAACCCAAGCCAAGCTATACATACCTTATTACAGGATTTGACGCATTTCAAAGATCGAAATGCTTTTATAAAAAAATTCTCAGTTAGTATTAAATTGTGGCGCCTTCTACTGGCTAGTCTTTATATTTATATTGGCTTTTCCGCCTCGTCTGTAAAACAGGATAATTACTCTCTCCGGAACTGTAGCTGTGCAACATCATGTAAAAGTTAAATTTGCTGTACTCAACATAATAAGAGTAGTCTGCTTCTAAATTACTCTTACATTACTCTACTATTACTATACTGTCATTACATTCATACTAATCCCGGTACAATCAATCATACTTTAAAGTCTTCAACAAGTCCTCCAGCCTGACGTTCTAAAAACTTTTCCTTTAAAGCACCATTGAATTTCAAAACGGCATACCCCGAAAAATTTATTTACAGACATTATTTTGACCCGGTCTTGTAATCATTGTGAACTGCATAATTATATTTTATAAAGACTTCTCTATTACGTAAACAAATTAAATTTCTCTCGCCAGTGAGAAATTAGCTAGAACGGATTATTTGGGCTCTATATTAAATATTTTGCGGAGAAACGCCAAAATCATATCTGGAAAACGTGAAGTGCCACTGATTATACCTGAAATTAAAACGAAAGAAGAACTAAGGTTTTTTTGATTGTTATTTAAATTTTAAACATATTGTTAAAAAGCAATTAAATTCATGATAAGTAAATTGGATTGAACATTCTCGTATATTACCTAACATCAGTTTTCTTCTTATTTTACATATCAACATGTTGTTCGCAATCCGGGACCCTTGTATAAGAAGGAACTTGAATGAATGTCCCTTTACATATCAAAATAATTTTTCATCTGTGACTGATCATTCGTGCGTTGGATGTGAAAAAATTAATTTTATATTCATCATTTCTGGATATACATCTGAGAATCATCCTTTGTGCAATGTATTGGACAAATCGTCATCGAAAGAGCAGAACCGCCCAGAGGGAGGGGGGGGGGGGCAACTGGAGCACTTTGCCCCAGGCCCCCAACTACATGAGGGGCCCCAAAAAAAATTTTTTTTTAATATTTATTAGATTTCCTCCGAAAGAAAATTCTGAAACTTGTACCGTATCCCGATTTCTTGGGACCCCAACAGAAGTTTGACCCAGGCCCCGTAAAGTCTCTGGGCGGCCTTGCGAAAGAGTTCTATACACCTCTTATTACAGGATTTCGCACATTTCAAAGATCGAAATGCTTTTATAAAAAATTCCTGAGATGTTAAAAAATTGTGGCGCCATCTACTGGCTAGTCTTTATATTTATATCGGTTTCTTCCGCCTCGTGTGAAATACATGATAATGATACTTTCTCGACCTGTAGCTGTGCAACATTATGTAAAATTCAAATTTACTGTGCTCCAAGATAATAACAGTAGTCTGCTTCTAAATTAATCTTACATTATGACAGGTGGTATCAAAAAATGTCAACAGGAGAAATTGATCAAACAGTTTATTCAATTTACACAAGAATTATTATTTCTGTATATGTATTCCATTTAAGTTTTCACAATTTGTTACAATTTTGTTCAAATATTAAAGCACTATAAAAGAATGCTGGAGCATCAGCTTGATTCTTACAGTAATTATAAACTACGAATTCAACTACGGGAGTACCTTCATTTGATAAAATGTGAGGGTCGTTTCTCTGAAACATACTCAACTCCCCTCTTTTTATATACGTATATACTAGCATTATTGCCCGGTGTTGCCCGGGTAGATATATAGATATAAAATTTTTCATGCATTCCATCAAAAAAATACTGGGCTGCACCCCCCGCTCTTCATGTTCATCTGGCCAGACAGAATGCGCTTAGCGCGTTTCTACTGAAATAATATACCCAGTATTCTTTTGGTGGAAAGCATGAAAAATTTTATATCTATATATCTACCCGGGCAATTATTATTTAAAAATAATTTCATTAATTTTCTTATGCCTTAATATAACTAATGGACTAATAGTTCGGAATGAAAGTTATGTGTCGTTATGTTTCTCTGTGTAAAGAGCTTTTCCTCCTACTGCTTAAAAAACCCCAAAACTCTAAAAGATTTATCTTATATGATTTCACGGAATAAGTAATTCAAATACATATCGTATGTTAACTCTGTTTCGCGAACTTAGGGGAAAAAACCTGTAGAACTCTTAAACTTCTTCCCATTTTATAATCCTGAAGCAATTAATATATTTAGATCAAGAAGGCTTCCAAAAACTGGCCATGGGACAAACTTAATTTTTCTTTTTTTTTCTTCCTTTTTTTTCCAAATTTTATTAAGTTCTATTAGTTTGAGCGCCATTGTCTAAAATTGTTTAAAGCAGCGGTTCTCAACCTTTTTAGACTCACGATTCCACTAAACGTAAGAAAAATAAACACCTCGTCCTCTCCCCCCCCCCCCGTTACCCCCAGACCAACTCTCAAACAACCCAAGATCACCCCTCAGAATAAACCGCTTTTAACCCGCGTATCGAATTTGAAGGGTCGCGGTAAAGGGGCTGTATCCACATTTAAGAGGTGCGCTTAGGGGCACAAAAATCGTTAAAAAATTAATTTAAAAAAAACTAATTGAGCCCCAAATTTCGTTTTTCCTGATTTAAGTTTCTAGGGTCCAAAACATTAACTGTGCCGAATTTGGTCCCGGTGGGTGAAACAGTCTATGATTCTATAGCGGACAAACAAACAGACAAGCTCTTTTATATATATATATAGAGAGAGATGACACATTTTTTTTAACTTAAACTTTGCATTCTTGGATATCATACGGTCAAGCTTAGACATTTATCAGTTTTACACTTATTCTGTGCGTTTTTCTCTTGCTGCCATTTAAACCTTCTATACTGGTCGAATAACTTTGAAGATTGTTATATTTAAAACAGTCTTGAGCAATAGGAAAGCCGATCACCTAATTCAAGATGTGGCAATAAATGATTCTGAAATAATCGATATTGCTCTCCATTGTCTTCAGATCATAGTTTCTGGCATAACTTTCTTCGACAAAGGGTTTCTTTTTGAGTCAATAACGGCTATTATTGCATATGCAGTTGGTTATCATCCATTTACTAACGATTCCCAAAGTTTATGAATCTCTAGGACCATATCTAAGGCTCTATTATTTAGTTTTGTTCATAAGTACAATGTACATTTTGAGAGAAATTTTCAAATATTTAGCTTCTTGGGAATGAAAAAAAATCCTTCTAGTAATCACTCTGCCTAATTAATGTTTTTTTTATAAGAAATGAATAGAAATTTATTGAAATGCCTCCAAATTAATGGGTTTCAGAAATATTAAATTTCACCTTCTCTTTTCTGTTAACGAGAGTAATTTCCCTGCTGATAAGTATGATTAGTGTATTGTTTTCCACCAAAAGTGTCAAATATTCGTGAATACCAGAATATATTATAATTCAACAGTAACTTCTTTTTCTGTTATAGAACAAGATAAAAAATCTCCAGATGGATTTAGAGCTTAATATTAACAATTTTTAGATTCTATATTCTATTTCTTGGGTTCAATTGGTCTCTGTGTCTAATTGGTGTTGGTGATCTATATTTCTAAGCAGATTCCGAGATTCAAACACCCAGTCAATCCGCAGACACAGGTAGTGAGAGCCAGTGCATTAGCCTTCTCCTGTCCTAGATTGTCTAAGCGTCATTAAACATTATTAAACTCCCAGATAATAGTCCAATCAACAAATGCCTGTGCTTTGGAAGAAAAATAAATAAATAATTTACTGAATACAAATTTAAGTACTTTTAAAAGCATTTTGTAGTTCTCACAATTTGAAAATAATCATTACTTCCTCGGAAGATTTAAAGCATAATTTTCGAAGTCATAATAACGGATCAACATTCAACGTCTTTTCTGCGTTCATTGTGTTTATTAAAGTACAGAGGCTGTTCACACATTTTTTAGACGATGTATATTGTATTCACAAAACTAAATTACATAAAATTCTTGTGTTTTAAATGTTCTATTTGACATCCCTTATTCTGAACTATCTTTCGACACCGCAATTTCCAGGAGAATTATGCCTTTTGAAGTGTCAGAAGAGGTATTCTATCCCATTCCTCCTGAACAGCTTTCCAGAGTCCTATAAGGGTTTTCGGACGACGTTTGGATAATGCAGATTTTAAAAGTCCGAAAGCACAAAAATCAATAGGTGATACATCGGGAGATTTAGTAGGGATATCAGTGAAGGGTTATGGCCTTGATACCAGTTTTTTGTTCCATTTCTTTTAGGAAATTTACAGTGGATTTTGATGTGTGACTGCTAGCTTTGTCCTGATGGAGTCTCACAGATTGATGGCACTGTGGGTAAAGCGATGGTATTTCATTCAGAAAAATTGGCGATAAAATATGTTCCTGATAGTATTTGGAGATAATCTTGACATTTTTTCCACTCTTTTTATTTTTAACTTGCCATTATAAGAAAAACCAGCAACAATCATGAATCCCTTAGAAAAACTTTCTTTCGATTCTTTGAACCATGTACTTAAATTTTTTTCTCCCCTTTTATGATAATAAATGGCTCTTTTTTGTTGCAGTCATTTAAATACACCCATAATTCATATATTGTGACAATTGTTTTCCATTTTTCTTTGGATAAGTGTTTCTCATATAGAATTCTGCAGCGTGTCCTGCGTTCAGCGATATGATTTGGAAGAAGACGATGCACATTGCGTTTTTTCTCTTTCTTAAGATTTAAATCAACGTTTATCATTTTGTTTACAGTGGACACCGAGCATTTTAATGATTTTGCAACTGTCCTTTGACTAGGGGGATTTTCTTTTAACATTAAACAACGTACCTCTGCAATAGTCGAAGATGTCCGTTTTTTCCTTGGATACTTGTTTGGAATTTGTGTCCCACTTGAGGCTCCAATTTGACGTTTTTTTCCTTTCTTGTTGACTATATTACCTATCGATGCTTTAGATATCACAAAACCATGACTCTCACATCGTTTTTGGATAACGGAGTATGCATATTTCTCTTCGGAAAGAGCATAAATGTAGCCTTCGAACCACTGCTTTGTTAAAAACGCCATTTTGAATAAAAACAAAACTTTCAAGCCGCAGACGATAATTTTAACTTTTAAAAACATAGGACAATTGCAATTATTTCTTTTGCAGCAAACGATTTTTTATTACCGCTTACCAAAATCGTCTAAAAAATGTGCGAACAGCCTCTGTATATAACGTGTACGGAACTCTGACTTGTACTAGGAAATCAATCCAATCAATGGAACAAAACCATCACTGTCAAGAAGATATTCTATTCTTAAGGACGATAATAAATTAGATTTCAATTAACTTGGTTTAAAATTGTTTGCTCCCTTAGTGCGGTTCTTATAAATGATTCAAATGGAGAAAGTGGTATCAATTCTTCATTTTCTTTACTCGGACAATAAACTAAGTATGATAGCAATCAATTTATTTGAACGTAATATTTGTTACTCATTATAAAGAAGAATAACAATCATTCTCCGCAAATCAATAAGTGAGAAAAACTTCATGTTATACATATATTTTTAATCTGAATTTTAGTCTTTAGTTTTTAATTGGAATTCAAACAATAGTTTCGATCTTCTAGACTTGTTTTTTTTTCGAGGTTTTCGAATAAGATGGACCATGGCAGTATTGTCGTATTACATTATTTTAACATAAACTAAGAAAAACATATATTTTACGTGACAAAATAATCTAGAAAGAAAAAGTTGAAGAAGTTTAGAATGATGCTCGTAAAGCATAAGTTTAATATCAATAATTTTTTTTTCTCCAGGACTAGAATTGGAATCATAAAACATCTATTACTATACTATCATTACATTCATTACTATACTATCAGGATCTGCTAACAGCCACCTTGCTGCACCTTAAGCAACCTTGCTGTCTTCTTTGTCTGTTTCAAGCTCTTAATACAATCTCCCTAATCTATTCACACGCTATGGTTTGAGTTACTATAGTAATTCAAACCATAGCGTGTGAATAGGTAGCTATATAGCTACCTTACTTCATCCCCGCATTTTAACATTTATAGACAAACTGAGCAGAATGTATGTAAGTAACTTGTCTATGGGATGAGGAGCAAATCTGGTTAATCCTGGAACGTGTCAACCCGGCCCCCTGCACTTATTTTAATCTGAATACTGTTTACCATGACAAATACAACAGCAAAATATTACATTGTACTTGATATCTTCCCATTTGAAATTGCACTGATAATTGTATAAGCTATCAAACACAAAATCAGAGCGAGAGAGAGCCAGTATAGTACACTTTAAACTAATAAAGCTGAATTAGTAAAACAATTAAAATATTTTTTAAATAGTACTCCATCAGTAAAATTACTCGCAATTTTAAACTGTAAAAGTAAAAATTCATAACGTAAAAATTCTCGAAATTTATAAAACTCAGTTACACACGGTATAGTAAAGCACGGTAGCTAAACCAGAGTCTTTTCTCTTTTCTTTATTTTGGGGCGGGGGACTGTCAGTTTCCAAAGGGTAAATTTACTGTGAAATTAGTATCTTCGAACAAACCTTAAAATAATCTTCGGGAGGACAAAATACATAATGACTTCTTCCATTCCCTAATAAATTGAAAAGGGAATAGCTACTTTCTTCGAATTCATGAATGCTTCATCACCAGTCCGAGGACTATCGGTGTGACTGTCGGAATAATTGCCGTAATTGATCACACTTTGCATTTATGAATTGTTCATTGCGGCAATTGTACCAAAACTCCTCGGCCTGATGGTGAACAACTGATTAGTTCGCAATCTGTAACTGCCACCAATTTAATTTATTGTGGAATTGCAGAAGTAAGAAGTATTCATGATCTACAAGTCTTTTGTGTAGCAGTTGATACTGCAAATAAAATATTTTTTCTTTAAATTATTGATAACAAACTCGAAAAATAATGAAACAATTGTAGATATTGTAGATAAAAATGAGCCCAGAAGAAAGCCCATTGTCAACAGCGTCTCCCTTTTTTCCTTTTTCAATTTAATATATCAGTCTTGTGAATTTTTGCTGTATTTTCTATACTGATTTTTGATTTTTAAGCAGTATATAGTTTCTTCTAACCAAAAAAAAGAAGATTGAATCCGTTTTCGCTAATAAATCACTATAGTGATTCTAAACCTATTCGGTCTGCACAAATTATACTCAAATTTACTATAAATTTAATCAGGTAAAGCTTATCGATAATTAGCGTTCAGTTTTCCTTTTGCAATAAATATTTTGGACTAAATGTTTATTCTCCAACTCTTAGTTCGGCCTAAGCAGTATTTTACTTCGTTAAAATATGAAGTAGTACTGTTTTCCTTAAAGCTTGATCTCAAAGTAATGCACACGAACTCAAAATTATTCAATGCTAATTTATTTATTTATTGTAAAAGTTCACTGTGAAACAAAATTATCAAGAGGTAGATTTTTAAATGTAGATATCGCCATGGAAGCCATTTAGAGAAAACATTATCAAAATAAATCGTATATTACAGCAAAATATCATTGTTCCTCGTCTTGTTTTGAAGCTTTAAAAGTAATATTTAGGAGTCTTGCACTCTTCATACAATTTTCGGCTGCATACCTGTAATCAAAATAAAAAAATTTCAAGTTCATACACATAAATAAACAGTATGTTCATTAATATGTTTAAATATTTATTGTAAGAGATGCCAGTAATTTTTGTCTCGAGTTATACTTTCCTATTTAAACATAAATGTCTAATCGTAACTTTTAAGATAAATTACTACTATACGGTACAAACAAATGAACTAATTATTTCGTACATTCATGCTGTTGAATCAGAAAGTTGCAGAGATTTTCCAACATCATATCTTTAAATACAAACACGAACCTTTATAAATCACTATGTAAATTGTCTTAAGCAGTTCCTCTGAAACTTTAATCCTAAATCTTTTTTCGTCTCCTATTTAATATTTTGGGCTATTAATAACAAAGGGTGGTAATAATCAGGAACTTTTAAACTACAAATTCATATTTAACCTTCATACATCTTTAAAATCTTCATGTAGCTATTTAACTATACACAAGCTCAAAAATGAAATGATATGTAACTTCAAAAGTTTGTCGTTTAAAAAATGTACTTTGTAAGTTCTTATAAGTTCTAGATTAATCAGAATTTCGTCAAAAGGGGTTGTACATTTTCTGTCAGAAAAATTGATGGAGACGAAACTTAACTCTTGAATGAAGATGGGCAAATCTGGGATAAATATTTCTCTTTAAAAAAATTTTCACGGAATTTTTTGCTACAGGGAGACACAGAGAAATTCCCTGTGGCTCAACTCTATGGTCCATTGCAATTTGGCGGTAAAAGTTTAAATTCCACTGTATATATACATGTATATATATATATATATATATATATATATATATATATATATTATATATATATATATATATATATATATATATATTATATATATATATATATATATATATATATATATATGTTAATTAGGTCATCCTTTAAGTAAAATAGATAAATTTTTTATTGATCTGTCCTGCTTTAGAAAATATTACCAGAAAATAAAACAACGGACTCAAATCTTACCTCAAATTGTACCATCTCACCTCTCTCCTCTGGAGACAGCTGTAATGAAAACAAAAATGAAAATATAAGTATATTAGACATGGAATATGTCAAGAAATCTTTCAGAGACTTAAATGTTATTCTTATATTTCATAGATATCCTATAAGTATTTTCTCACAGAGAAAGGAGTTAAACCTTGATCTTCTCATCTTGTAGTAATGATCTCCGTTAAATTATCCTACTTTGCGAAGCATTATACACGTTTACCTTTATTACGGTCTTTAATACCAAAGTGATATTATTATTTTTTCCCTTGAGTTATTACTAAAATTAGTAGTATATTATATCTGTTAACATTCCACACCAAAAGTAATCGAAATCTTTAAAATCGAATTAGTGTTATTATTTTTTAATAGAGCTCTAAAATACTGTTGTTTTTCTCTACAAAATTAGTCTATCATTCTTTATTCAAAACAACTGAAACTAATACATAATTTATATTATTTTCTCCCTTCGTTCATTTCTAGGAAATATTGCAGCATTAATGTATGGTTTTCATGCTTACCTTATGCACATTTCGGACGATGCAGTCAAAGATCTGAAAAAATTAAAAAGGGTAAAAAGTTATGGATTTGCTAAATAAAATAAAATTTTAGAAATACATTGTTATCTACCCTCTCTTTTTCAAATGTATTCGTATACAAGATAATAAGGTAGAGGTCTAACAGAGAAAAAATGTTCTTAATTCTTTAAATAACATTCAATTTTAGAAATGTATTGTTATTCGAGTCTCTCTTTCTCAAATATATTCGTAGACAAGTAACTTTAAATAATTAATATAGTCTCCAATTATGGAAAATTTGCTAACTTCCTCTTCATAATTTATTCAAAACTTTCAATAGTTGAAATATGATGTCATTTAGCATATTGAAAATAAAGAGGAAATGAAATTTTATGAAAAAAACACAGTTTTGTTTATTAAGAACATTGCTATTAACAACAAATCGAACTGTGAATTTTGAGTAAATACTATGATGGGTATTTTCCCTTTTTACCAGTACACTTAAAAACGAAGTGCTATCAATTGGTATCACAGCACTGTACAATATGCTTTTAATAAATATTCATTATTTTTTAGATACTCTCAACTGCATTTAAAGCAGGGCTAACGCTTATACCTTGCATATAGAGTGTTAAAGTGGAAATTTATAGAAATTTGGAATATCATTTACAAAAAAAAATCTGGTATTTTTAAAAGTACACTGATATTTATATATATATATATATATATATATATATATATATATATATAGATAGATAGATAGATAGATAGATAGATATAGTTGTGTGTGTGTGTTTGTTTGTGCGAAGAAGTGTCTCTGAATTATCATATTGTTCATGGTTAGCCAATATAAAAATTAAAAAGAAACTTCACCTGCATTTTTCCTTATACGACCAATACAGCTTTGTGTACTGTTATGCTTTCTTTTATTTCACAACTACCATCTATTGTCGTACTGAATAACTACCAACTAATGTAGTATTTTGTATTTACCATCTATCTATATATTTGCAAGCTACCATGTGCTATTGCATTTTATAACTTGCCATAAGAATTTAAAGTCGCAAAATTTAATCTGCATTTGAAGTTATCATTCGAATGGCAAACGAGAAGGAATGAGTATAGAGACACAAACACCTTGGGGCTTGGCGGATAGTGTAAAATCATTTGCTAGGCATTTTCCGTTGAAAATTAAAGAAAGGAAAGAAGAAAAATTAGATCACGAGAGATCTCCCTCTGTTAGGTCTTTCAAAAGTGAGAATTGATATTCAGGGAATGTACAATTTTAAGAAATCATAAAAATAAATTATGAAAAATATTCAAATCTCTTTAAAAGGCATTTCAAACGATATTTCTTTATAAAAATCTCTTGAGTGAATAACTTCTGTTGCAACAATTTCGATATTGTTTCGTTTCTAAAACAACACATTCAATTTTACTACGTTTCTGTTCTCATAATTTTTTCACATCTACGGGATTTCTGATACAAAAATTATTTCAAACAAACAGGATTTCTGTTACTTACCCGAGAAGGAATTTCGGGAGATGGAAACAGCGGCTCTTTAGTACTGCACTGTCTCATCCTTCCATGCAGGATTTCCTTTTGACACCTCTGAAGGGCAAAAATTACCTAAAGTAAACAAAAAATTAAATATAATTTCAACCGTCATTTTATTTATAAAACTGAAACACCGCTATAGTTTAAAGTCTTTACTTTAAGAAAATATTCTTAAAGTGAATGCGTTTACATTTTCTTGCAGTATTTTCATCATTAGAATGTGTCGATACATTTAATAACAGTTTTCGTGGAATTGAACTGGATTATTTTAAATAATTTCAAAGATTCATGAACACAAATCATGTATTTAATATAAAATAAAAAATCAAATCGTTGATATATCCACAAGCATTGTCTTGTGGATATTATCAATGATTCTTGTCCACAATAATTTTGTTATTCATGAAATATGCTTTCCTACATGTAATAATTTTAAACTTTTTTCCAACATCTCTAAAGAGAAGGAGTTTAATCTTACTTGTTTAGCCATCAGACTTTCGCATCGAGAAAACTTCTGGCATAACATGGGATTTCTTGCTGGAAGAAAAATTAATTATTAAAAAAAAAAGAATTTGTAATCAGCTCGTTTCAAAATTCTATAGAATTAAATAAAAGAGTAAATTTCGAGAAAGAAGAATTTTAAATTGTTTGAAGACAGATAGTGATATTCTAGCAAGAGGATCAAAATATAAATTTAAAAAAATTAAAATGAACTTCCTTTATTATTCAAAGTTTGATATTTGTAAACGATAGAAGAAGTGACTCTTAGAGAGTTACTGTTAATAATACAAATTTATGCTACTATCACTCTCAAAATATACAGAAAATGCAGTAAATTTTGAAATGAAATTAAAACAAGATAAAAGTGAGAGCAAATCGTTTATAGCTTTTAATACTTTGTCTTTGTGATCAGTATATGGAACCGAAGAATTCTACAAAGAGATACTATTTTTAATATATTGACCTCGGTTGCATTAAAGTAAATAACTGCTACAATGAGCATTATTTAAAAATTATTCAAATTAAGACTAAAAATTTTGAATTTGACAAAATTAAAAAATAAATTTAACACAAGATTTTTTTATGGGGAATCGCTACTGAAAATTCCTTAAACACACATTAATAGTATTATACTAAAATTTCCATAATACAAGTATAAAGATCATCAAATACATGTTCTAGTTTTCCCAATTTTTAAATATATATAATAATAATAAAGTACTTAAAGGATATGAGGATAATTTTTAAAAGAAAATAAAGTTTACAAAAAATTAAATTAAATTACGTTTAAAACTAAATTAAATAAAGTTAAAAAAAACTAAAATTAAATAAAGTTTACAATAAAAAAATTAAATCAAGTTTTTAAACGTAATCTGTGCTGATTATTAATTAATCACAGAATGATTAACATTAACCTACACATGGAAACGCAGTTAATGATTTCCATTAATTCAGCTTTCCTCATAGTCACTAGATGAGTCATTTCAACGGGTTCCCCATAAGAAGAGCCAGCAAACGCAGCCAAAAACAGCCACACAAAAGCATGCATCCTTAGTTGAGATCTCGAAATTTTAAATCTTATTGCGAGAAACAAATTTTACCACAGTTAGATACTCACTAAGGATGCCCATGTCTGTATACATATATATATGTGCAGTTGACCTCGCCTTTAAGAAAATTTCAAAAATTATGTTTCAATATATGCGTGACGATTTAAAAACTATCGTAAGAGCTGCAAGGTCTTAGTTAAAATGTATGATAAGAAAGAAACAGGTGACTGCATTTCTTTTTGCTCATCTGGGTGTATGTGCGCTTCACTGAATACGACCAAGGGATTTTGTAGTCATATTAGATAACAAAAAACACATCGAGTTACGGTATACACCATAACGGTACTGATCGATCACTTGACCACACATACAGTAGCTTCACAAACAGCAATAACTGTCTTCAATGAATGTGTCTAAATCTAAAATGTCATTCACAGAACTAAGGACAATTCTTCACGTGTCTTTAGCATAATGAAGTTGAATATATCATTATTACACACGTGGCAACGTACACAATTGCATTGTTGATTTAAAATGAGAGTTTTAAACATTTTTACGTTTGAAGTAATAAGAAAGGAAATTTTGTCAAAAAGTAGGTTTGTCTTGAGCGTATAGGTGAGGTTTTGCAAAGCGAGGATTAAACAGACTGGATTTTACAGGTTTGAAACTGATTCCGAATGGATACAATCTTTATGCCTACCGCAAGATTCGAACCCTTCACAGCCTCTGGATCCTAAGAATAATGCCCTGGCCATTCTACAATCGTCCGCCCTAGATTACTTTTGTAGAATTACTGCTAATGGAGGGAAATTTTTTCCGAGTCGGATAAATTCAAAGGGATAAAAAATACATCGACCCTTTGGATTCAAACTGCAAATGATATTTATCCGAGAAATCAGTTTTTTTTCCTTTTTTGTTTGTTTGTTGTTGTTTCGGTTCGGATAAAAATCGTTTGAAACTATTGATTCGGGTAGGAGCAAAAATGATTCATTATTCGGATAGATATTTTCAGGCCATGGTATGAACACATACTTACACGTAATGTATGAATTTCAATATTAAAATTAAAAGTTCAACAATTTAGAACTCTAATATTTACAACCTTTACGAATGAGCAACACTTTGCTATATTATAATATGTTTTAACCTATAACGAACAAGTAATTGCCATAGCTCTAAAAAGCTTTAATAGAGATTTTTTTAGAGATTTTAGATCTCTTAGCTTCAAAGCTCTAAAGTGATAAACCATAACTGTTTTCTGTTCTTGCCCACATAAAATGAAAAATCTCCCAAATTTAATTTGTTGCTGAAACTTATTCTCTGGAACTCTACAATCAAAACTTTTGCAAATAATTTTTTTTTCCCATGTAACCTACCAAAATAGGAACTCTTGCTGCAAAATTATTTGCCAAGCTACCTTTTTAGTGAATGGCTCAAAACCAAAAAGAAAGCTCTTACGAAATGCTGGTACTTCCATCATGCATGAATCTAAGTACCTAAATAGTACTTAGACGTTTTTCATTTTCTTTCACTGTTCCATTAGAAACTTTCTGTTCATCAATATAATACATGCAATTTCGAAATCAGGCAAAAAATTATACTACCTCAGTGATTGTATTTATTTTGTTTGAAATTCAATACCATAATAATATACATATTACAATGATGCATATTGCAATGATATAATACATATTGCATTGAGGGCCATTTAGAACTCGTCATAAACTTACCGTAAACTTATTTTAGAGCTGTTAGAGTTCTCTCGGTGTTTTCTTTCTTACCTGAAATTGCAGAAAAACGTCACCAGACTGTACCTCAAAAGTCAGATGGTCTGGGGGTTCAAGTCTGGAATTGAATGGTGCATGATTGAGAATTGCCATAAATAATGCTGTTTCGGAAACGAGACATCTTGGAAAGAATGGTTTCTTTCAGAATGATCTCATATTTTTTATCTCATCCTTTCTTGAACAGGATTTTTAGGAACCACGAAAGGTCATCGGCATTCAGTTTCTTTTAAAAATAGTGAAGGGAAAATGTAAGCGAAATAGAGCGGCAGAAAATATTGTCGCAGTAATGGCTCTCCACGAAGAGATTACGTCTTGAGTAAAGAAATTCCAGATCTCTCTCACACGAGGAGAGAACAATGTTAGTTAATTAAGCTTTTGGCTTTGTCTAGCAATGTAATGGTATTGAACACTCATCCGAAAAGCGTAAGGTCTTGTGTTCGGTTCCCGAGCCAGCCAGTTAGGTGAAAGAAAAAGGAAGTAAATAAAAATGTGTTCCAGAAGCGTTTTTCGGCATACATTTCATCGTTTAATATTTAATTCGATTTTGTCTATTGTTGTTCGTCTATGGAATATCACAATAACGTTATATTAACAGGAAATCTCACTCTGTTACAAGCAAATAAATGTCCCGCATTCTACAACCTTATTGATAGATTAGCGGACACTAATATTTTAGATGTAGTTTTGGGCATATTTATCAAATGCTTGTTTAGTAATCAGTCTTGAAATTAAAAAAATATGAAAAAAATACCATTTAATGCCACTTTCATATTTAAAAAAACTAATTTTTATATTTCGAAATTTACTGTTGTATTTTATATCATTAAAATTTCGTGTTATGACCTTCTCTTAGATAAAAGTCATAACATTTGATATTCTGCTTAAGAAGAAAAGATTTTGAAAGTGGGTTTTTTTACTGTCTAAGTTAAGCAGTTTTAGAAACCTGAAAAACAGCCAGTTGCTCTAGTCATCAGACTACAGTGTAGTCTGATGACTGGAGCAACCAGCTGTTTTTCAGTTGTTCCCGGTTGCTGTAGTCACTACAGCAACCGGGTCACAAGCACGCGTTCCAAAACAAACCAGAAAGGAAGGGGGAAGAAATAGCACCAATGAAAAAATAATAAAATTGATTTAAATTTTATAAATTGTTTTTATAAATATATTTTAATTTTTATACTAAATACCTAGCAATATATAATTTCATTCCAGGGTATCTACATTCGAATGATCACAATACACTGCTAAGTAAATTTAGTTGACTTCAGACCCCGCACTCAAAAAGTTACGTAATCATTAAATCCTGAATAAAATAATATAAGAATGCATCTTCAAGTTTAAATTTCTAAATGTTTATGGTACCATTCTTAATTTTTAAATGATAATAAAATTGCGCATAATTCGCTTTCTGTAATGCTATTGCGGTATTTGATTCCTTTTATTTATTCCTTTTCAAAAATCAAAACTAGATCTCGGCTTGGAGCTTATCAAAATGTAGTTAAGGCAATGTACTCCCGTTTTACCCTTATAAACGTAATTTCAGGAGGTATTGCATCCTGCTATGTACTTTTTATCTATTTATTTTGTATATTTATCTTGAAACAGTCTTTTCATCCCAATTTTTTGGAGATTTCAAGATTTTCAAATGCAAACAAGATCTAATTTCTAAACTGTTTTTAAATAAAAATATTCATTCTCAACAAAAAACCTCTGGTTCTTAATTTTTAACACATATCCATAACCACTGCATCAAGATTCAGAGAGTAATAATTTTGATCCATCATTATCTTTCGAAAAACAGCATGAAAAATAAATCATTCGTGAGCAGGTGAAAAATTATATTTAAGGTTAATAAAGTAATAAACCAGTAACATATGTATATATTTTTTTTCATTTCCTTTTCATTCTCTTTTCCTTAACCCTTAGAAACATAATTACAGGAGGTATTACTTCCTGTTATGTACTTTAAAAAAATATAAAAAAAGCGTATTTTCGCTATCTTTCAGAGAATTCAATATTTTTAATAAACAAGATCTAATTTCTTGATAGTTCACAAAACAAAATAAAAAATATTCATTCTCTCTGATAAAAATCTTCGATTTAAAAAAAAAAACAGATTTCTAAAATGCCTTGTCATGAGTCAGAAAGTAAAAATTATGAAAACTAAGCAATCATCATTTTGAAACACATATAAATGATTCATGAACTGGTGAAAAATAATGCTGTAGTTAATGAGTGGTAAACAAGTGTACATCTACCTAACGTTAAATTTCCTTTCAAGGCTTGTGAGCAACTCATGAGGTATATGATTGTCATAAAATCACCTCTAGCAATGAAATCACCTAATCTAGCTTGAAGGTTACTTGAAAGCTTAAAGGATAACGTGCCCTCTCCATCACTCCCTATCACATTCATTTCCCCAAACCCAAAGTACGAATCTAAGAACATCCATTCATCATTATATACTATCGGTATCTACTAACCGCAACTTTGCTGTCTTCTCCCTTTAAAAATATCTATCTATCAATCTTAATAATCATAATATATATTACATGACAAAATATTCTAGAAAGAAGAAATTTAGAATGAAGCTCGTAAAGCATAAGTTTATTATCAATAAGATTTTTTTCTTCAAGCTCAAAGTTCGAATCTTAAAACAACCATTCATTACTATACTATCGGGATCTGCTAACAGCAAACTTGTTGTCTTCACTGTCTGTTACAGACCCCTAATCAAGTACCCTAATCTGCTCGCACGCAAAGGTAATGAACTGAGTTACCAACTACGTTATTTCTACGCATTTGAACATTTCTAGACATTTCTGAGCCGGATGTATGTAAATAGCGTGTTTGGGGGATTGGGTGCAAATCTGGGTAATCCTGGAACGTTTCAGCCGAGCCCCCTCCGTTAATTTTACACTGAATACTTTTAACAGTGGCAAAGATCTATAAAAACAGTAAGATGCTACATAGTAGGGCAACACATCTTCTGTTTTTAAATTACAATATTAACAGTGTAAGCAATCAAACACGCATGCAGAGCGAGAGAGAGCCAATATAGTACACGTAAAACTAGTAAAGCTAAATTAGTAAATCTAATAAAATAACTGTAAATTATTACTGCAGCATTAAATCTATTCGCATTTGTACATTATATAATTAGTAATTTGGTATTGGCGAGATGCTAATTTAAGAAGGGAAATTTTTTACTTTGGAATTTCTTTCTTTCTTACATGTTTTTAGGTGTCAAGTTGTTCATGAGTCGAACACCGACTCACGTGGTTGCGGCCCTAGTACTGCTTCGAACAAACCTTACAATGCACCTGCGGATGACAAAATACATTATGTTCATATGTAAAATTGTGAATTGTTCATTGCGACAATCGCACAAAATGCTCCTCGGCCTGATGATGAACTGTTGATTAGTTTGAAACCTGTAGCCACCACCTTTATAATATATTGAGTATTTGAAGAAATGTTCATCACTTACAAACCAGAATGTCTTCAGTGTAGCAACTGAGACTAAAAACAAAATATATCTTTCTTCAAATTATTGCTAGGAAACTCAGCTTATAATGAAACAATTGTAGGTAATAACAAACCCAGAATCATGCCTAAGGTCATCAGCCTTTCTATTTTTTAAATATAAATCTTGTGTATTTGTGCTATGTCTTTCTACACTAAATTTCGATTTTTTAGTGGTTTATGGTCTCCCATAAATCAAATGTTGCTTGAATCATTTTTCACTAATAAACCACTAAAGTTTTTCTTAACCTTTTGAGTCTGTCAAAATATGCGTAAATTCTATGCTCCAATTTACAGTAATATTAATCAGTAATTTTTGATTGGGTTTCATTTCTGCAGTGACAATTTTGAATTAACTGTTGATTTGCCAACTATATGTTTAATTAGCCTAAGCAGCATGATATTTCATTAAAATATGAATTAAAATTGTTTTCTTTAACGCATGACCACAAACCAAAATAATGTACACGAACTCAAAAATATTCAATGCGAATTTATTTATTTATTGTAAAAGTTCATTTAGAAACAAAGTTATCAGTAGGCAGATTTCAAATCTAGATAGCGCGGTGGAAGCCATCAAAAGAGAACATTATCAACATAAATCATGTAGTAAAGCAAAATCTCATAAATTCTCATCTTGTTTTAAAAGTTCAAAAGGGATATTTCGGGGCCTTGCAGTATACATCATACAGATTTCGGACGGATAACTGTAATTAAAACAAAATTAATTCACATCCATACACATAAATAAACAGCATGTTCATTAATATGTCTAAATAATTCCAAGTGATGGAGATAATTTTTGCCTCTAGTTATGCTTTCCTAGTTAAACATTAAATGTCTAGGAGTGTCTTTCATACTAAATTACTAGCATTCGTTACACACAAATGTACTAATTATTTCGGTACATCTATGCTTTCAAATCATATAAATATTTATATCACCATGCAAAGATTTCCCCAAATCATATGTTTGAAAAAAAAAATATGAACTTTTTAAAATAACTGTGTAAATGGTCTTGGGAATATTAAATGGTCTTGGTAATGGTCTTGGGAACTTTTTTAAATAACTGTGTAAATGGTCTTGGGAACATTAAAAATTCAAAGACTTTTCTGCAAAACATATACTGGAGGGCTCCTATATCAGTTTTTATGCAATTGTTAACAAAAAGTGGTATTAATACATAAATTTTAAATTGCAAATTTATCTTAAACCTTCCTATTCATTTTAAATTTTAATTTAGCAATTTGACGATACACACACACAAATGAAATGAGATGGATCTTTAAAAGTCTGCCGTTTAACCTACTTTGCAGGTTTTGATAAGCTCTGGATCAATCAGAATTTCAACATAGGTTGTTGTACAGTTTCTGCCAGAAAATTTAATGTAGACGAAAATTAACTGCGGAATGAAGATGGGATAATCTGGGATGAATATTTACTACGAAATAAACGTTTATCTAGAAAATTTTTACTCTCGTGTTTTAACAATATCACCCATTTCCATTTTACAGTATAAGTACCCATTTCAATTTTACAGTCCGCTGAAATCGTAAAATTTATTAAGGAAATAACTCAGATAATTTCCATCCCAGAATTAATAAATCTCATTAAAAACATTGCCGAAGTACTTCGTGCTCCGGGAGACATGCATCTTAAAATGATAGATATTGTAAAAATCATTTGTGAATTTTTCTGTCCCGACTTGGGTTCGAACCCAGGCCAGGATGTTTCTATCTAATCATTTTTCTCCCCCCCCCTCCCGTCCTGAGTACTCAGGTCGAGTTGGGATTTTCGCTCTCCACTTTTGATGTGTTTTGCGTCTTCATTATGTACTTAGTTTTTCTTCTTTCCCAATTAAATTTAAGTTTTATTCAAGTAATTCTAGCATAATACTTTTAAGCACTGATTCTAAATAACACGGTTGTTACGTGTCTCACTGATGATAGCTACCAGTGAAATCTTCCACCTTGATACTGGAGATAAATCCAGCAGGACCAAGCACTCCAGTTGTACCAAAATAGCAGTTAGGCTCCGATGAAAAAAAGGTGCAACTTAGATGTTCCTAATAGTTCGAAGAATTATTGGCATAATTTGAGAAAAGAAAAAGAATTTTTCTAAAACCAGCATTTAGGTGTCGGATCCAGGGCAGCTTTTCGTTGAACGGCGTGGAGTCACTTGCATTTCTTTTAAGAAAAGCTAATGCAAAGGAATATCTAAAAACTCTTTCTGACCATCTGTCACCTGTTGCAACAACTTTGGCATGAGAAAAATTGATTTATCAGCAAAATAATTCACCTATCCACACAAGTCGTAGGACAAAACTCTGGCTCCAAGGAAAATATTGAAGTTTTGCAATGGCTACTCAGAAGTCCTGATCTAAACCTTATCGAGAACTTGTGGGAAGATCTAGAAAGACTACTTTACAAAAATGGAAAGCATTTTTCCCCAGGCCTCAGTGAAACAGGTTTTTTTTTTTTTTTTTGGGGGGGGGGCTTCTGCATGAATTAAGTACCTTAATAACATATATATTGCAACATGTTCTCTCTAAATGTGCTACTAAGAACTTACTAAACATCACTTTAATCTTTCAATATATAAACTGAGGAACATCAAACGGAAAATAAACAAATATTTTGCCATAGCAACCAGTAATATACACTAGTAAATCTGTATTCTCTAAATCTGTATTCCAGTAAATCTGCATCTGTATCTTTCTGCAGGATGGTGCCCCTCCACATAATGGACTCTGTGTGCGGAGGTTTTTGTGACAACATTTTACGGATGACTGGGTGATTAGCCGATCGTTTCCTACTCCTTGGCCGGTCCATTCTTCCGTTCTCACTCCGTGTGATTTTTGGTTATGGGACCTTTTAAAGAACGTTGTTTATAGGGGGAATGTTACAACTTTGGCTGACCTCAAGGACCGCATAACATTGTATGTTCGACAGATTACTGGCGACCAGCTACAGTCCGCTGTTTTATACGCTGTTCATCGACTGCACATTTTAAATACTAATGAGGGAGCCCGCATTGAACAATTTTCTTTAAATCGCTAGACAGTGTGTAACAAATAAATTATGCTTGAAATGGAATTCGTAGTTTGTTTAAATAATTTCCATGTAATGCGTCCCCTATCGGACATTTTTTAACCTTTTTTTTGAGGAATCTTTCAGCGTATCCTTTGAACTGTCTGTCTGCAAAATTTCAGCACAATCCGCCTTTTAGTTACAGCTACATAGGGCTCTGAATAGACCAAGTTTAATTATGATCACCAGGTGTATATACTATATATATATATATAGTGTATATACTATGCAGGTGTATATACTATATATATATATATATATATATATATATATACCATTAAGTATGTTATGCTTTATAAAACGTTTCCAGAAAAAAAATTACTCAAATATTACCTCATATTGTACCATCTTGTTTTTCTCTTCTGGAGTCAGCTGTATTAAGAAGAGAAAGAAAATATCAGTATATAAACCATGGAATATGCCAATAAATCTCTCTTGAAGGTTAGACTTAAATACAGGGGTGACAATTATTGAGCTATATGAAATAGAAAATAAATTATAAAAAACTACTGAGTACGAGTTGTAATATTATAATTAAGCTCTAAAATACTGTTCCTATTAACTACGTACTTAATCTATTACTTATTCTTTATTTTGAACAACTGAGACTATTTCAAAATTGCTATGATTTTCCTTCGTATTTCATTTGCTAGGAAATTATAAAGTGTAAATGTATAGTTTTCATGCTTACCTTACCAACATTTTTGGCAACACAGTCGAACAGCTGAAAAAAATAAAAAGAGGGAAAATGTTATTGGTCTTTTAAAATAAAATTTTTTAAATGTATAGTTATTTACCCCCTCCCCCTCTTTTTTTCAAGTGCATTCCTAGACGAGATAATATGGTAGAGTTCGGAAAAATTTAATACAGTCTCTATTAATGGAAAAATTGTTTACTTCCCCCTTAATAA
Source organism: Dolomedes plantarius (assembly GCA_907164885.2). Lineage (NCBI taxonomy): Eukaryota > Metazoa > Arthropoda > Arachnida > Araneae > Dolomedidae > Dolomedes > Dolomedes plantarius. The sequence continues at coordinate 156,937,128 of OU015492.1, forward strand.
GTTGTTTAAGACCTTCAGTGTTCAACATATGGTGTTATTTAGCCTACTGAAAATGAGGTCAAAAGAAAGTGTTGTTAACAAAGTCTACCTTGCTTATTAAGTTCCAGTTATATAACACTGCTCCTAAAAACTTAAACATAAAAGGATCTTTATAACTTGATATCATAGAACTTAATATTCATGCTGATCAACATTTATTTTTATTAAGCATGCTGACGTAAAATACATTTAGACAAAACATTGAAACTGCCACCTTCTTTAAATCCACAAAAAAATTATTTATGGATAACATTCATTAAGTATGTGAAAACCTTGAAGAAATGCCCTTCGCATTAAGGGGAGTGGTCACTTTTAAGCACCTTTAAAAGTATCTTTTTTAGACCTATGCTCGATTGTATGTACTACTTATGATTTTTTCTTGATTTATATGAAATTTTTTGAGTAACTGCCTATAATACTATTTATTATATATGCAATATTTCAAGGAAATTAAAAAAAAATTATTCTTATGTATAAAAATTGAATAATTTTTTTTTAAAATCGAACATTCTGCAGTCAACTACTGTGCGCATTCTGTCAAAATAAATTATTAAGGTACAGTAATAATTGTTTACTATATGCGATAACAATACTTCAGGCAACAAAACACACCAACATTTTTTAACCTTAACATATTTTTAATTTTTTTAAAGATTTTTTTATAAGCTTTTACTCAGTCATTTTTTAAATTTCTAATTAAAAATAGCACGTACTAGATTTTTTAAATATATTTTATAATAATGCTGGTGGATATTGTTGCCTGAAGTATTGTAATCCCATATATTAAACATTTATTACTGTACCTTAATAATTTATTTCGACAGAATGCGCACAATAGTTGACTGCAAAATGTTCGATTTAAAAAAATTATTCACTTTTCATGCATAAAAAATAATTTTATTTTTTTAATTACCTTGAAATATTGCATGTGTAATATATAATAAATAGTATTATAGGCAATTACCCAGAAAATTTCATGTAAATCAAACAAACATTATGAGTGGTACATACAATGGAAAAATGATACTTTTAAAGGTATGTAAAGGTGACCACTCCCCTTAAGGGTGACAACAGTAAATGGATGGAAGCTGTTACATTGCCCGAGAATCACCCCTATGTATCTGGCTCTTAGCCATAACAGAGGAGCGAGCGTGGCGAGCCTAGGGGCGAAGCCCCTAGTTAGTAATAAAATACTTAAACGAATTATAAATACCTTGACCTCCCATTTGTCCTTTCAAGGGTAAAATTGTTAGTAGTCCTTCTCTGACAGACATATCTTGGAAACACATTCGAATTAATATATATAGTTGTTCGGAATCAGTGACATCCGTTGATTCGTCGAATTGTAAGGAAAGAAACCAACATTCACTAATATTTTCTTTCAGAATCTCTTCTAAATCGCTACTTATTCCTTCTGTTCTACGCATAACGGTGTTTCTCGAGAACGACATTTCTTTAATTGAAGCAATTATTTCATATTTATTGTTAATTTTTTTAAATAATAGTTCTCCTGCTTTAATAAAACTCTTCTTCCATATTTCGTCGTCTTCAAAAAGCTTCTTATGATTTGATAAAATTTCAGCTACCTTGAATGAGGCCATAATGGCTGTTTTCGACTTCGCACTTAATCTCGCAAAAAATGACTGTTGCATATTTAATTGTTTCATTAATTGTTGTACTTTAGCTTTCCGTAACTCGGTGTCAGGTGGAAAATTATTCTCATATTGTTTATGCAATGTTCTAAAGGGTCTTTCAACACTGGCCCTGTTTGAAAGCGCTACGCTTGAAAGACAAATAATGCAAACACATTTATTCTTTTTCACCATGAAAAAAAAAATCTTCTGTTCCCATTCATCATTATAATGATATATTTTCAACTTCTTGGAACTTTTGGTCTAGGGGGACTCATCTCTCTATTCTAAAAAAAGGTAACTCCCGCTGCCGCTGTCAAAAGCTTGTCACGCTATCTCCTCCGAAACCGCTAGGGGTATGGGGTCGAGAGCGATACCAATGGATGCAGAAAAACGGGGGGACCAAAGTAAGGCATGTCTCATCTTCGTCGGACTTTTAAAGTTTTTTTTAAATTTTATGTTTTGTAGGAAAACATTGACTTTTTCATCTTCAGATTACGATAACTCGCCAAAACATGATCGTAGAATTTTGATCTATTTACAATCTAAGACTACAGACATTTCTCTTTCAAACTAGACCTCATTTGTTTAAAAATATTTTAAAACAGACTAATATTTTCATCAAAAAATGAAACACAGTGTTTCAAGAAATATCGTCCCCTATGTGGATGTAATATCGATGCTCCTCGAGTTTTTATCTTACAAAGAAAATATTTACATCATCTGGAAGCTGAAAGCTTTCTTATTCATATAAATCTCATTTCAAGTCTATATCTGGTCGCCCAGTGGCTAAGTGGTTAAGGCATCAGCCTGCCACGCCGGATGTGCGGGTTCGATTCTCGCATAAGACTTTGCTGTATTCTGGGGAACCGGTCAGTCTTCCGCCTGCAAATGGAGCCCCTTCTAGAAAGGGGAGCTGCAACCCATCGTCCATCGCCGGTGTCATCGTTTGTCAATAAAAAATTCTTCTGTGTTTGTGTCATTTGTCTGTTTCTATGTCTTGTATTCATATGTACACCGGACTGGGGTATAATGTCGTCATCCCCCAGGGACATTAGCAAAAAAAAAAAAAAAAGTCTATATCTTAAATTTTCGATTTTTAATTGAATTTTAAAGCTGATAATTCAACAGTGATGAAACGCCCTTCGCATTAAGGGTGACAACAGTAAATGGATGGAAGCTGTTACATTGCCCGAGAATCACCCCTATGTATCTCGCTATTAGCCATAACATAGGAGCGAGCGTAGCGAGCCTGGGGGCGAAGCCCCTAGTTGTGGAAAAAAACTAAAATAAATAAATTAATTAAAAATAAAATAAAATAGCATGGTAAAAAAGCAGAAGATTACATAAAATGATTGTTACTGTCACTCCTGGTAACTCTTTATGATCGATACAAATACGTCGAAACTAAGCTGCATTAAATAACCACCGTTAGGTGATGAGACTTCCTGTAGAGCCGAAGATAGCCGATTATAGCGAAATGTGACTTCTACAACACGAAATGCTCACACACACGTCTGCTATGCGCTACAGTCGCCACGTGAGTAATATATAACCTATAAGTCAACACTTGTTTTATCCGTCGGGTTTTAGAGAGAGAGAGACTGGCGCCGACAATCGTCTTACTAGCGCGTCGTCTCTGTCGGACAGTTTGTCTCACATGATATGTGAGACGAGGAACTGAGATGTTTAACATATAATGGTGCATATACATTGGTGCAGAGTTCTCTGCCTGTGCCTTGGGGAATCCAGTGATTTATGTTCACTCTGTACTATGTACTATGCGTGGATAACCTCCTCTGGCGGTCCATCAAAGAAAGGGTGGGGGGTCAGCGGGTCTAATGGTGTCGAGCGGGGTCGGGGGAGACACCACATCAAAGAAACCTTGCGGGCGGGAATGGGGGTGGTTCTAAATACCTTGTTTAATGTTACCGTGACTAATGTGATGACAAGAGTCGGGGGTCTGGAGGCAGAGAACTCTGCACCAATCTATATGCGCTATAAGACAGGCGGGCGACTAGGAATAGTTACGCAGGTTACCAGTCGACCGCGGTCACCGCTTTGGCCATCCCTCATATACATAGATATATACGTGTGTGCTTGCAAAAAGAGAGAAGAATTATAATGTTTTTAGATCAATCCGATTCATTTTAGTAAAGAGGACGATCACTTATTCTTGATCACTTTTAATAATTAAAAATAAAGTTGAGGGTTTTTTTTTAAAAAAAGCACGTGGGATTTTAACAGACTAGAAAAAAATAATTTTGCTAATCCTACGCTATTCTTACTTTTACATGTTACTAATCCTGTTTATTTCTGTTGAATAGAAAAATTCCATTTTCCGAATCCACTTAGTAGAATCCCTTAAGATAGAAAGGAGATGCGGCATTATCCTTTTCTAATTGATTATTATTTAATAACGAGAGGAGCCTTTCTTCCCATATCCCAATGCCTCTGATAATAGTAATTCCCTGATCATAAATGTAACTCCCTCTGTTGAGTCTTTCGAAACTCAGGCTTGATGTGTAAAAACACCTTTTTAAGAAATCATAAAAAATAAATAATGAAAAACATCTTTAAACCTCTTTAAAAAAATTAAATACTTCAAAAATTTTCTTTACAAATATCTCATCAGTGAATAACGTCGGATTCGATGGTTCAGAAATGATGTTCATATTCAATTATACTATGGTTCTACGTACATAAATTTATTCACATCTTCAGGATATCTAATACAAAAATATTACTTACCATGTAAGGAATTTCCGGAGATGCAAAGATTGGCCCTACAGTGCTGCACGGCAGCCTCTTTCCATTAGGAACAGTATTTTTACATCTCTCATAAACACAAGATACCTAAAATAATTGAAATATAATTTCATCCATCAGTTTTGTTATAAAATAAAGAGCCACCAGTATATCTAAAAAACTTTTGCAGTATTCTTAAGGTTAGAAGCACTTTCACAATTTTCTTGTAATTTATTCGTCCTCAGAATTTGTCAACACATCTTTTGATGGAGCTAAAAATTATTATTTTAAATAATTTATCACATCCATGAATATTAAATATGTCTTAATATAAATCATATTCAAATCATTGATATATCATCAGGCATTATCTTAAGGCTGCAGTATAGTAACCCTATTGGATTCGCTCATCTCAGTGTAACGTATGGAGAAAACGTGTTCAAGGATTGCGTACTTCGATTTAATTTTTTTTAAGTGTACTCCTTTATAGAGAAATAAATTTTACACTTCAGGGCATTTTTTTTTTGCTTTTTTAAAAAAATGCAAATAATATTTCAACATTTAAATTATTCGAGGGAAAAACTGGTGAAATGTGTTTTGAACGCTCATAAATTCCTTTGATGGACGAAATTTATAAATTGAATCCTGTTGCAAGGAGCAGAAAAGTTCAGGCTATCGGATATACTATTTTTATTGAACTATCAGCATTTATGTAGCAGTAACTGGTAGAAAAATTTTCTCCATAGGTTAACATTGAGGTGAGCGAATCCAATAGGATTAGTACGCAGCAGCCTTAATATCAGAATTTAGTTTTTCTTGAAGTTTGATAACTTTAAACATTATTTTGTTCCAACATCTTGGAAGAGAAGAAGTTTAATCTTACTTTTTTAGGTGTCAGACTTACAGCCGAGGTAAACTTCTGGCATAATTCGAGATTTCTTGCTGAAAGAAAAATTAAGTATTAAAATATTTAATGAATTTGCAATCAGCCCATTTCAAAATTCTGTAGAATTAAATCTTAGACTAAGAGAGAGAGAGAAAAATTTCAAAGTGTTCTAAATGAGTTAATCAAAGAGTGCAGAAATATAACAGGTAAAACAAATTATGTAACGACTTTTAGTATTCAATGTTAGATTCAAATTTAAGCCATATTCATTCTTCATGTACCAAAAAAGTACTAACTTTCGAATGTTTAGTCCTTTTAAAATTTCTTGAAAACTAAAAATGTAACAAAAACTAGAAAAGAAATTTTATTGAAAAATTTTTATTGGAAATTAACTAAGCAATTATTAAAAGCTTTGAAGTGAAATTTACATATTACAAATATACTCAAAAATATTTACTGATTTTCCTAATTTTCAAGAAAAATATAATATTTAAATACTTTAAATACTAATGATATGAGGAGTTACATAATAAAGAAAATTAAGTTTAAATAAAAACTAAAATTAAAATGGAGAAAATCAAGTTTTTAATAGTAAATCTGGATTCTATATAAATTTAATAAAGAATGATTAAAATTAACTTACACTTGGAAACGCAGTTAACGATTTCCATATATTTAGCTTTACTCATAGTCACCAGAAAATTCTTTTCAACAGGCTCCCCATAAGAAAAGCTCGCAAACACAGCTAAAATTAGAAAACTAAAGGTATACATGTTTGGTCAGAGCTCAGTATTTTCTATTTTACTGCGGTAAACAAGTTTTATCGCAATGAGTTACTCACTGCGGATGCACATGTCTATATATATGTGTGCAGTTGACCTCGCCCTTGAGAAAATTTCAAAAATTATGTTTCAATATATGCGTTACGATTTTAAAACTGTCGTAAGAGCTACTAGGTCTTCATCTGGGTCTATGTGTGCTCATCTGGGTTTATATGTGTGCTCATCTATGTGTACTCATCTGAATCTGTGTGTGCTTTAGTGAATACAATCAAGGAAGTTTGTAGTCAGAGTAGTTAAGAAATCACACCTCGGATTATGATTTACAGAGTAACATTAGATTCATGTCTCCTGACCACACATACAGCAGCTTCACAAACAGAAATAACTATCTTCAATGAGTATGTCCACATCTAAAATGCCATTTACACAACTTACGTCAAATTTTCGCCTCTGCTTAGAGTAATGAATCTGAATACACCATTTTTACAAACGTGGCAACGTACACTCTTGCACTTTTTATTTAAAATTATACTGTATTTTTACGTTGGAAGTAATAAGAAATGAAATTTGGTTAAAAATTCGATTTGTCTTGAGCGTATTGGTGTTATTTAGCAAAACGAGGATAAAACTGACTGGATTTTACCGGTTTGGTTCCCAATGGTTGGAACCAAGTTTGTTCCCAACCCAATCGGAATGGGTTTGAAACGAAACCCATTCCGAATGGATAAAATCTACAGCAGAATTCGTACCCTACACGCCTCCGGATCCTATGAATAACGCCCTAGCACCAGATGACTTATTGTAGATTTACTGCTAATGATATTAGTGATATAAAATGGATGTTGGGGGGGGGGGTTGTAATTCGATTCCTGTGGGAAGAGAATTAATTATGCAATTTTAACGAAATATTTTGTTCGTGTCTGGAATAAATTAAATATAACAATAACGCTCATACTGAACTTTATAAATTTTGTGTCGTTTAATTAGGAATTTACAGTATTTTTATTTAATATTAATACTCAATGTATGAATACATATTTAACACGTAATATATGAATTTCAATATTAAAATTAAAAGTTTCAACATTTAAAACTAGAATATTTAGAACCATAACGCATGAACAAAAGTTTGCTATATTCTAATATGTTTTAACGTATAACGAACAAATAATTGCCATAAATCTAAAAAGCTCAAAAGGTTTTTAGAGCTTTTAGAGCTCATAGCTTTAATGCTCTAAATTGTTAAACCATAGCACTTTTTTTTGTTCCTGTCTGCATAAAATTAAAAATCCCAAACTTAAATTTTTTGCTACTGCGTATTCTCTGAAACTCTAGAACGAAAACTTTTTCTTAAATATTCATTTTTATTTTGACAAGTAAACTACTCAAATATAAACTCTCCTTGTAAAATTATTTGCTAAGATACCTTTACAGCAAACATTCAAGTCAAAGGTACAAAATCAAAACAAAACCCTAATGAAACAATTTTCCCTACTTCATGAAATGCAGTACTGACCAGTGCGTAAACATGTTTCATTCTCTTGCAATCTTCCATTAGTAATTTTCTATACTTGAATATAAAACATGCAATTTAGGAACAAATTATTTCTGGTTGTAAATTGTAGTTTTGAAAACTAATCCAATGAATTGTGAAATGACATTCAATCTCTGAATCGGGAAAAAAAATTATTCGACCTCAGTGAAACAGATTTTCTTTTTTCTTCTGTATGAATTAAGTACCTTAATAACATATATATTGCAACATGATCTCTCTAAATGTGCTACTAAGAACTTACTAAACATCACTTTAATCTTTCAATATCTAAACTGAGGAACATCAAACGGAAAAGAAACAAATATTTTGCCATAGCAACCAGTAATATACACCAGTTAATCTGTTGCTGTCATGAGAATAAGCTCTTCACTTTTTGCGTCAGTGAAGATTGACGTGATTTATTTATCTACAACTCTCTTAAAGAAAACACTGAAAGGACTTGGGAATTAAAGCACGGTAAACAAAAACAAGGCATTTGCTGTATTTCTCTCATTGGTCTTCTTTTCCCGATATTCAATATAGTGATAAATTTATTACTCTTTTAATCGAGAAATAATTAATGTACCATACATAATTTTTAAATGCTATGAACCACCTCTCAATTTTTAATGCAAACTAATTAATGAGTCGTTCAGAAAAGTTAATCAAGAAAAGACTAATGATAGAAACTTCAGGGTAAATGAATCTAACGCTAAGTGTTTCTCTTATTTGCACAGTTCAAAAGAAAAACTAATCACGTAACTGAAATGTTTGATTAAAAGATTTGAGATCAAATTTTCTTTTAGAATGCAAATCTTTTGGTAAAAGTCTCTACTGAATGCCTCTACAAATAACGTTGTTCCTAAATAATTTCATTTTACACCTTGAAAGCTTTAAAAGGATTTCTTTCTCCTGTTTCTCTCTGCAATTACAGGTTTAGATGAAAAATTATTTTCCGGTAATTAATGCCACATTTTAGTCATATAAAGTCATCTTCTATTCACAAGATAGCATGCAACTGTAATATTTCTATCACTCTATAATATTTGTTCCTTCTTTCCTTTGTTGAATATTTGACCAATCAAATAAAGTACTTATAGGCTATTTTCATTCAAAATTACATTTGATGATCTAATGATCCATAACAGTCAAATCATAAGTTTCGTAATATAAACGTAGTGAAAAGCGAAATTTTAGTCATTTATCTTTTTTTAATAGACATTAAAAGGAATTTGTATATTAAGTGAACCTGAAGCAGACAGAGCCAAATATTAGGCTCTTGAGTCTGGCCTCTATATCCATGTGATGGAACCAAAAGGCAAGACCCAAGGGACCATCTATCAAGGGCATGTTGGTCACGCAGCTAACTTTCTCCGATGTGCGATATGTATTAAGGTTATTTAAGATACTCAGATAAAACGGCAGAGGATATTAAGACATTACCTATGTACATTACAGCACACGTTACATATAAATTCAAATTACTTGAAAATATTTGTTAGAGTACAATGTATATTGAAAACCAAAAACCATAAATTTTATTGCAAAAGCTGTTAGTTGTTTATGATGAGTGAGTTTAGTTACTTGAATCGAATACTTGCTTGTGTTGGAATAGATATCTTAGCCAATCCTAAATATGATAAATTCAGTAGATTTAATCATTTATTGGGAAATATCAGTTTTCCGTTGATTTTGCACTTGAATATAATTTTTATACAATGCAGGAGTTATTAGAATTTGGCAACAGAAAGTTTGTATTCTTATCAACGGCTTCTGGAATTCTCTTTGTAATCCCATGTGAAATATGGTGGTCTGTACATTACAAAAGCTGTTCCATTAAGCATCAAGTGCTGATGCACTTGCATTTAAATAAAAGGAACAAATGAATGATTTTCCGAAAGTCGTCAAAAAAATGTGTTTTGATTTACATCCCTGTATTCATTTTAATACACTGAAGTGCCACTGAATTAGGGATAGCAAAGCCTATGCAAATTGTGTAGCGCTGCGCATCATGTATGAGCAAGTGAGGGCGCTGTGGTAACTGCATATATAGCGCGTACTGTGGTTGTTCTGAATTAGTTGTTGGAATTGCCAGTATGGGTAAACTGCCTGATTTAGACGCCTTCGATCGCGGACAAATCGTAGGTGCGTGACGCATGGGCCATTCAATTTCCGAAATCGTCAGACAGCTAGGATTTTCAAGGTCGACAGTGTCAAGAGTATACCAAGAATACATGGATGGTGGAAAAAAAACTAGCGATCGGGCAAACTGCAAAGGACAATTAGCCTTGACAGAGCGTGGTGAGAGACGACTCAGGCGTATTGTACGTAGCCAGCGAAGCCAAACATTAGCTCAAATTACTACCCAGTTTAATGACGGTGCCAGTCGTACAGTCAGTAAACGGACTGTGCAACGTTCGCTTCACCGTATGGGTTTCGGGAACCGTCGACCTACGAGAGTACCATTGCTCTATACTCGCCATCGGGCTGCACGTCTTGCCTGCACAAGAGAGCACAGAGACTGGAGTGCAGAGGACTGGAAACGAGTAGCATGGAGTGATGAGTCTCGATTCCGACTACTTAACGCCGACGGGAGGCTGAGAATATGGACTCAGGCTCATGAAGCCATGGATCCTGCATGCCAGGCTGGAACTGTACAAGGGCATGGTGGCTCAATCATGGTATAGGGTGTTTTTTCGTGGCACAGTTTGGTATCTTTGGTGCGTGTACCAACCTCCCTCAATGCAATTCGGTACGTAGAGTTGCTGGGTGATCACCTCCATCCGTTTATGCTGTTCTGTTATCCGCATGTTAATGGAGTTTTCCAGCAAGACAACTGTACCTCTCACAAGTCTCGGTTGGCTACTGGCTGGTTGGATGAGCCTTCCTCTGACTTCTCTGTCATGAATTGGCCACCTACCAGCCCAGACAAATCCTATTGAGCATCTTTGGGATGTTTTGGAACAAGGCGTGAAAGGCCATCACACAGCACCAAAGAACCTTACTGAATTATGGACAGCTTTAGCCAATATTTGGCAAGCCATTCCCATGGAACGTTTCCAGAAACTTGTTGAATCTATGCCTCGTCGTGTGGCAGCCGTTATCAAGGTCAGAGGAGGCCCAACTCGTTACTAGGTAGGTATCCCTAATTCAGTGCCACTTCAGTGTATTATCTATTATTTCTGTATGTGTATTAGAAGACAATGCTCCATGATCCGGAAACATCACGTACCAGTGGACAAATCACGCAGAAGAGATGAACATTACAATCTAAATTACGCTGATTCCAACCCTGTTATCAGTATTGTACAGTTTTATATCTCTTTGCTATAATTTCGTACAAAATTTGAAATATTTCGAAAACCAGATACCAAAACAGTGCGATGTTCATGTTGATCATGTTCTTCGGATATTATTGAGAGAATATCTAGAAATGTTAAAATGTACTGAGCGTTTCGCTGACATATTCTCGACTCCACTTATTTTATTCAGATGCGAAGTGTTTTGTTTTTTATCCATTCTCTTCCGTGATATCATTACTCTTAAAACTTTATTGAACGGCTCTGAGAACGTCAAAACGGTGACGCTCACGGTTACGGTTATAGGTATAGAAACTCGAAATTTTCAAACGGCAACGTCCACTTTTTCCCGTCGCAAAATGCGCAGCGCATGCGAAAACCCTAAAAAGCGGTGGAACGGTACGTATATTACAAAAAAAACGGACGCGTTATACACGCACAAAAAAAAAACAGCTCTGCAAATGGCTAACAAAAACACGATCAGAGAGCTTTTTATCGGTTTTCTACGCTGAATATCTGGCGAATGGCGTTCTGTGATTGGTTTCTAGCCTCTGTTATATGCAAATTTCTTCCGTGCGCCCCGATTGAGTCTTTGTTGGCCGTTCGCAGAGCTGATTTTTGTGTGTGCATAACGCGTCCGTTTTTTGTGATACACGTACCGTTCCAACGCTTTTTAAGGTTTTCGTATGCGCTGAGCATTTTGCGATGGGAAAAAGTGGGCGTTGCCATTTGAAATTTTTGAGTTTCTATACCTATAACCGTAACCGTGAGCGTCACTGGGTTGCCGTTCTCAGAATCCCGAGCTCATACCTCTGAATAACTATATCTGAAATCTCATCTCGATAGGTTGAACGAAACGGCCACTAGAGGTCCATATATCGGCAAAGTTTCTTTATGACCACCCGGTGATATATATATATATATATATATATACAGTGGTACCTCGGTTTACGAACTTAATTCGTTCAGAAACTTGGTTCGCAAACCGAAATGTTCGTAAACCGAAGCAGATTTTCCCATATAAATTAACGGATGAAGTATTAATCCGTTCACCCTCTAGAAATAGTTATTTTTACCTTTATTTATGGTTTCAGTTATAAAGAAATGGTGAAAATAAATTAAAATAGACTTTATTATAAAGAACCAACAGATGATAATTGTTCAGTACAGCATTTTAGCTTTGTAGTGGATAATGGCTAGTGCAGAGGGATGATTGTTGAAAAGGAAGGGAGGACGACAGATATTACTGCTTGCAAGGTAAGTTATCTTCCGTAAAATCACTAGTCAATTCTAGTGTTCTTTCGCTTCGTTTACTTTCAATCTCACTAGCTGATTTTGGCACAAGAAACCGATCCAAAGAAATTTGTCTTTTGCTTTTTCTAAGAATTTCACAGAAGTGGGACATCACATTGTCATTTAGAATATTAACTGCTCTGTTGGTTACATATTTATTTGGTCGATGCTTTTCAATAAATGCCTGTACTTTACTCCGCTTGCTGCAAATTTCTTTTATCATGGCAATGGAAACTTTATCCCTATCATTGTCTTTCTTTGATAAATACTCTTCCTGGATAGCGTTCACCTGTTGGCTCTGCAGCTCAACAAGTTCACTTTCATCTGGCCTCAAGGCACTTTCATCTGAGGGTCTAAACTATGAACAATTAATAAGTAACACAAATATTACATTTTTTTTCTTCATATTTACGACAGGTTAAAACAATCATTTAACAACAATGAGAAAGTTAATGAAGGATTGAACAAGATTACTTGGATATGTCGTGAGATAGAAAGAATTAAATGTGACATTTGGGAGGCAAAGCATATATGAAAATATTATTTCATCGAAACTCTGTAATTACAGAAATGAACAGGTGAGTCATAGAATTTAAAAAAAAATAAGTATCCTGCATTCCTTATTTCCCATTTAAAAGAGCAATACATTTATTATGATATGAAATATAAAAGTATCAGCCTGCTTGGATCACATTTATTTGTAGCTTTAAGAATGCACAACGATATAAAAAATGCGAGAAAGAAAAAAGCAAAGTTTGTGCTTCATTTGTGCTTACCATGAAATATTTTCAAGCTCTTCCATCGTAATCTCTAAAAGCTTTGTAGGAAAATGAATCCTGGCAATCTTTAATGCCGAAAAAAATTATGAGGTTATTCTTATGACAAAAACTGGATTACTTATGAATATGCTTGGTGAGTTGTGTGTGGGTAAATTATTAGTTAGTATGGAAAAATATTTGTTTTCTTTCCATTTAGAATTTCGACGTTTAGATGTTAAAAGATTTCACTGATATTTAGTAATTTCTTACAAGCAAATTTAAAGAGAATGCGTTGTAATATGTAAATTGTTAGGGTATTGAATTTTATGTAGGAAAAAAATATCCTTTCACTGAGGTTATTTAATTTTTTTCTTTCGATTCGGCTTCTGATTTAGATCTTTTGTTAAGGTTGTAAATATTAGAGTTTTGAAATTTTGAACTTCTAATTTTAATATTGTAATTCATTCGTTAAGTGTTGTTAAGTATGTGTTCATTCGTTAAGTGTTGTTAAGTATGTGTTCATTTCGTTTTTATTTAAGTGTTATTATTAAATAAAAATGCAGTAAATTCTTAAGAAAACTCCATAGAAGCATGAGGTGATCTACGCTCATTATTGTGGTATATAATTTCTTGTAAACCAGAAGAAAAAAGCATTTAGATAAGTTTGCATAATTAAATAGTAAATAATATGCATAATAAATAATACGCTGCAATATGGGTATTATTGTGGTATTGAATTTCCAACAAAACAAATACAATCACTGGGGTTTAATATTTTTTTGCCTGATTCCGAAATTGCATGTATTATATTCAAGAATAGAAAATTTCTAATGGAACAATGTAAGAAAATGAAAAACGTGAATGTACTGTTTAGTTAATCTACTAGGTAAGAAAAATCTACTTTTTAACAAAATTTCCTTACTTATTACTTCCAACGTAAAAATGTACAATGATTTTAAATTAACAATGCAAGCGTGTACGTTGCCACGTGTGTAATAATGGTATATTCAACTTCATTATGCTAAACACACGCGAAGAATTGACCTTAGTTCTGTGAATGACATTTTAGATTTGGACACATTCATTGAAGACAGTTATTGCTGTTTGTGAAGTTACTGTATGTATGGTCAAGTGACCGATCACTACCATTACGGTGTAAATCATACTCCGATGTGTTATTACTTATCTACTCTGAATACAAAATTCCTTGATCGTATTCAGTGAAGCACACATAGACCCAGATGAGCAAAAAGAAATGCAGTCACCTGTTTCTTTCTTATCATACATTTTAACCAAAACCTTGCTGCTCTGACGATAGTTTTTAAATCGTCACGCATGTATTGAAACATAACTTTTGAAATTTACTTACAGGCGAGGTCAACAGCACATATATATTTGAATATAGACATGTGCATCCTTAGTGAGTATCTCACTGTGGTAAAATTTGTTTATCGCAATAAGATTTAAAATTTCAAGATCTCGACTAAAGATGCATACTTTGGCGTTGCTGTTTTTGGCTGCGTTTGCTGGCTCTTCTTATGGGGAACCCGTTGAAATGACTCATCTAGTGACTATGAGGAAAGCTGAATTAATGGAAATCATTAACTGCGTTTCCATGTGTAGGTTAATGTTAATCATTCTGTGATTGATTAATAATCAACACAGAATTACGTTTAAAAACTTAGTTTTCTGTAATTTAATTTTAGTTTTTTGTAAACTTTTATTTCTTTTAAAAATCTTTTAAGTACTTTATTATATATATATATATATATATATATATATATATATATATATATATATATATATATATATATATATATATATATATATGTATATATATATATATATATATATGTGTGTGTGTGTGTGTGTGTGTGTGTGTGTGAAAATTGGGAAAACTAGAAAATGCATTTGATGATCTTTATACGAGTATTATAGAAATTTCAGTATAAAACTATTAATGTGTGTTTAATGAATTTTCAGTAGCGATTCCCTATAGAAAAATTTTCTGTTAAATTTGTTTTTAAATTTTGTCAAATTCAAAATTTATAGTCTTAATTTGAATAATTTTTAAATAATGTACATGGTAGCAGTTATTTACTTTAATGCAACCGAGGCTAATATATTAAAAATAGTATCACTTTGTAGAATTCTTCGGTTCCATATACTGAGGACAAAAACAAAGTATTAATAGTTATAAACGATTTGCTCTCACTTTTATGTTGTTCTAATTTCTTTTCAAAATGTACTGCATTTTCTGTATATTTTGAGAGTGACAGTGGCATAAAATAATATTATTAACAGTTATTCTCTAAGAGTCAAGCCTTGTATCGATCACAAATCTCTAATTTTGAATAATAAAGGTAGTTAATTTAAATTTTTTACTTTATATTTTGATCCTCTTGCTAGAATATGACTATGTGTCTTCGAGCAATTTAAATTTCTACTTTATAGAAACTTTATTCTTAGATTTAATTCTACAGAATTTTGAAACGAGCTGATTACAAATTTCTTATATTTTTCATAAATAATTTTTTTTCCAGCAAGAAATCCCATGTTATGCCAGAAGTTTTCTCGGTGCGAAAGTCTAATGGCTAAACAAGTAAGATTAAAATCCTTCTCTCTAGAGATGTTGGGAAAAAAAGTTTTAAGCTATAATATGTAGGAAAGCATATTTCATGAATAACAAAATTCTGATATTAAAACAATGCTTGTGGATATATCAACGATTTGATTTTTGATTTTATATTAATTGCATGATTAGTGTTCATGTATCTTTGAAATTATTTAAAATAATCCAGTTCAATTCCACGAAAACTGTTATTAAATGTGTCGCCACATTCAAACGATGGAAATACTGCAAAAAAATGTACGCGCATTTTACTTTAAAAATGTTTTCAAAGACTTTCAGGTATAGTGGTGTCTCAGTTTTATAAATAAAATGACGGTTGAAATTATTTTTAAAATGTTTTTACTTTAGGTAATCTTTGCCCTTGAGAGGTGTCAAAAGGAAATCCTGCATGGAAGGATGAGGCCGTGCAGTACTAAAGAGCCGCTGTTTCCATCTCCCGAAATTCCTTCTCGGGTAAGTATCAGAAATCCTGTTTGTCTGAAATCATTTTCGTATCCGAAATCCCGTAGATGTGAAAAAAGTTGTGAACACAGAAACGTAGTAAAATTGAATGTGTTGTTTTAGAAGCGAAACAATATCGAAATTGTTAATTTTATAAAGAAATATCGTTTGAAATATTTTTTTTAAATTTTTTAAAATTTTCATAATTTATTTTTATGATTTCTTAAAATTGTGCATTCCCTGCATATCAATTCTGACTTTTGAAAGACCTAACAGACGGAGATCTCTCGCGTTCTAATTTATCTTTTTTCTTTTCTTTAATTTTCAAAGGCAAATGCCTAAAAAATTATTTTACCTTATCCGCCAAGCCCCAAGGTGTTTGTGTCTCTTTGGTCATTCCTTCTCGTTTGCCATTCGAATAATAACTTCAAATGCAGATTAAAATTTGCGACTTTAAATTCTTATGGGAAGTTATAAAATGCAACAGTAGATGGTAGCCATCAAATATATGGATATATGGTAAATATAAAATACTACATTAGTTGGTAGTTATTCAATACGACAATAAATGGTAGTTGTGAAATACAAGAAAGCATAACAGCACACAAAGCTGTATTGGTCGTATAAGGAAAAATGCAGGTGAAGTTTCTTTTTAATTTTTATATTAGCTAACCATGAGCAATATGATAATTCTTAGACACTTCTTCGCCCAAACACATACACACACAACTATATATATATATATATATATATATATATATATATATATATATATATATATATATATATATATATATATATATATATCAGTGTACTTTTAAAAATCCCAGATTTTTTTATGTAAATGATATTCCAAATTTCTATAAATTTCGACTTTAACACTTTATAAGCATAAGGCATAAGCGTTAGCCATACTTTAAATGCGCTTGAGAGTATCTAAAAATCATGCATATTTATAAAAAGTATACTGTACAGTGCTGTGATGCCAATTTATAGCACTTCTTTTATAAGTGTACTGGTGAAAAGGGAGAAAACCCATCATAGTAATTATTCAAAATTCAGGGTTCGATTTGATTAGGTTGTTAATAGCAATGTTCTTAGCATACAAATATATATTTTTTTCATCAAATTTCATTTCCTCTTTATTTTCAATATGCCAAATAGCATCATATTTCAATTATTGAAAGTCTTGAATAAATTATGAAGAGGAAGTTAGCAAATTTTCCAAAATTAGAGACTATATTATTTATTTAAAGTTACTTGTATACGAATATATTTGAAAAACAGAGGCGTAAAATATCAACAAATTTCTAAAATTGAATGTTATTTAAGGAATTAAGACCTCCTTTCCTCTTTTGGACCTCTACCTTATTATCTTGTACGCGAATACATTTGAAAAAGAGAGAGCGTAGATAACAATACATTTCTAAAATTTTATTTTATTTAGCAAATTCATAACATTTTTTCCCCTTTTTTAATTTTTTCAGATCTTTGACTGTATGGTCAGAAATGTGCATAAGGTAAGCATGAAAACTATTCATTAATGCTTTAATATTTCCTAGAAATAAACAAAGAGAGAAAAGAATATAAATTTTGTATTAGCCTCAGTTGTTCTGAATAAAGAATGATAGGCTAATTGTGTAGATAAAAGGAACAGTATTTTAGAGCTCTATTAAAATTAATAACACTAATTCGATTTTAAAGAATTCGATTTCTTTTGGTGTGGAATGTTAACAGAAATAATATATTACTAATTTCAGTAATAACTCAAGGGAAAATAATAAAATCACTTTGTTATTCAAGATCGAAATAAAGATAAATGTGTATAATGTTTCACAAAGTAGGATAATTTAACGGAGTTCACTACTACAAGATGAGAAGATTAGGTTTAACTCCTTTTCCTGGGAGAATATCCTTATAGAATACCTATGAAATATAATAACATTTAGGTCCTTGAAAGATTTCTTGACATATTCCATGTCTAATATACTTATATTTTCATTCTTTTTTCATTACAGCTGTCTCCAGAAGAGAGAGGTGAGATGGTACAATTTGAGGTAAGATTTGAGTCCGTTGTTTTATTTCTTGGTAATGTTTTCTAAAGCAGGACAGATAGACAAAAAAATTCAGCTCTTTAACGTAAAGACGACCTAATGGTGTAGCTTATATATATATATATATATATATATATATATATATATATATATATATATATATATAGTATATATATGGATATATATGGATATATATGTATATATATATGAATATATATGGATATATAAAATATATATATATATATATATTCATTTTCAGTGAAATATTAAGTTTTGCCGCCAAATTGTAATGAACCATAGAGTTCAGCTGCAGGGTTTTTCTCTCTGTTTCTCTGTAGCAAATGATAAATTTTCAAGAGTAAATATTTATCCCAGATTTCTCTATCTTCATTCAACAGAGTTAAGTTTCGTCTCCATCAATTTTTCTAACAGAAAATGTGCAACACCTTTTGACGAAATTCTGGATGATCTAGAACTTATGAGAACTTATAAAGTACATTTTTTAAACGGCAAACTTTTGAAGATTCATATAATTTCATTTTTGAGCTTGTGTATAGTTAAATACCTACATGAAGATTTTAAAGATGTATGAAGGTTAAATATGAATTTGTAGTTTAAAAGTTGCTGATTATTACCACTCTTTGTTATTAATAGCCCAAAATATTAAATAGGAGACGAAGAAAGGATTTAGGATTAAAGTTTCAGAGGAACTGCTTAAGACAATTTGCATAGTGATTTATAAAGGTTCGTGTTTGTATTTAAAGATTTGATGTTGGAAAATCTCTGCATCTTTCTGATTCAACAGCATGAATGTACGAAATAATTAGTTCATTTGTTTGTATCGTATAATAGTAATTTATCTTAAAAGTTACGATTAGACATTTTATGTTTATATAGGAAAGTATAACTCGAGACAAAAATTAGTGACATCTTTTACAATAAATATTTAAAAATATTAATGAACATACTGTTTATTCATGTGTATGAACTTGAAACAATTTTATTTTGATTACAGGTATGCAGCCGAAAACTGTATGTAGGATACTGCAAGGCTCCTAAATATTACTTTTAATGCTTCAAAACATGACGAGGAGCAATGATATTTTACTGTAATATACGATTTATTTTGATAATGTTTTCTTTAAATGGCTTCCATGGCGATATCTACCTTTGAAATCTGCCTCTTGATAATTTTGTTTCACAAGGAACTTTTACAATAAATAAATAATTTAGCGTTGAATAATTTTGAGTTCGTGTGCATTACTTTGAGAGCAAGCTTTAAGGAAAACAGTACTTTTCAATTTTAACGAATTAACATACTGCTTGGGCTAGTCGAACTAAGAGATGGAGAATAAATATTTAATCCAAAATATTTATTGCAAAAGGAAAACTGAACGCAAATTATCGATAAGCTTTACCTGATTAAATTTATAGTAAATTTGAGTATATTTTATACATACCGAAAAGGTTTAGAGTCACTATAGTGATTTATTAGCGAAAACGGATTCAATCATTTTTTTTTTTTTGGTTAGAGGAATCCATATACTGCTTAAAAGTCGAAAATCAGTATAGAAAATACAGCAAAAATACACAAGATAGATATATTAAATTAAAAAAGGAAAAAAGGGAGAAACTGTTGACAATGGGCTTTCTTCTGGGCTCATTTTTATCTACAATATCTACAATTGTTTCATTATTTTCCGAGTTTGTTATCAATAGTTTAAAGAAAAAATATTTTATTTGCAGTATCAACTGCTACACAAAAGACTTGTAGATCATGAATACTTCTTACTTCTGCAATTCCACAATAAATTAAATAGGTGGCAGTTACAGGTTTCCAACTAATCAGTTGTTCACCATCAGACTGAGGAGTTTTTGTACAATTGTCGCAATGAACAATTCATAAATGCAAAGCGTGATCAATTGCGGCAATTATTCCGACAGTCACACCGATATTCCTCGGCCTAGGGATGAACCATTGATTAATTCGAAGAAAGTAGCTATTCCCTTTTCAATTTATTAGGGAATGGAAGACGTCATTATGTATTTTGTCCTCCACAATCTTACAGTAAGGTTTGTTCGATGATGGTAATTTCACAGAAAATTTACCCTTTGGAAACTGACAGTCCCTCATGTTGATTCGTTATAAGGACTTCGAAAATTATCCTTAATATCTTCCGAGAAAGTAATGATTATTTCCAAATAGTGAAAACTACAAAAAATTTTAAAAGCACTTAAATTTGTATTCAGTAAATTATTTTATTTTTTTATTCATTTATTTATTTATTTATTTATTTATTTTTTTGCAAAGCACAGGCATTTGTAGATTGAACTATTATCTGGGAGTTTAATATAATGAATAAGATGTTATGCTTAAACAAACTAGGACATGAGAAGCCTAAGGCGCTAGCTCTCACTACCTGAGTCTGCGTATTGACTGGGTTTTTGAATCTCGGAATCTGTTTTGAAATGTAGATCACCAACAGCAATTAGACATAAATGAAATATAACCTTTATGGCTGTAATTTATATCAAATTATAGGACCCATGAAATTAAATATAGAATCTAAAAATTCTTAATATTAAGCTCTAAATCCATCTGTAGATTATTTTTTTTATCTTGTTCTCTAACAAAAATGAAGTTAATGTTGAATAATAATATATTCTGGTATTCACGAATATTTGAGACCTCTGGTGGAAAACAATACGCTAATCATACTTATCAGCAGGGATATTACTCTTGTAAAGAGAGAAGAGAAGGTGAAATTAAATATATCTGAAACTCCATCAATTTGGAGACTTTTCAATAAATTTCTATACATTTCTTATAGTAAAACATTAATTAGGCAAAGTGATTACTAGAAGGAATTTTTTTCATTGCCAAGAAGATAAATATTTGAAAATTGCTCTCAAAATATACATTGTACTTATGTACAAAACTAAATAATAGAGCCTTAGATATGGCCTTAGAGATTCATAAACTTTGAGAATCGTTAGTTAAAGGATGATAAACAGATGCACGTGCAATAATAGCCGTCATTGACTCCAAAAGAAACACTGTCGAAGAAAGATATACCAGAAATTATGATCTGAAGACAGTTGGGAGTATTATCGATTATTTTAGAACCTTTTATTACGGCATCTTGAATTAATTGATCGGTTTTCCTACTGTTCAAGACTGTTTTAATAGGAGCAATTTTCAAAGTTATTTGAGCAGTTATTTGAGGTTTAAATGGTAGCAAGAGTAAGACGCAAAGAATAAGTGTAAAACTGATAAATATCTAAGCTTGACCGTATTATATCCAAGAAGGTAAAGGTCAAGTAAAATTTTAAAAAATCAACAAGAAAAGTGTCATGTATATAAAAAGAGTGGTGTTGAGAAAGTTTCAGAGAAACGACCCTCACATTTTATCAAATGAAGGTACTCCCGTAGTTGATTTCGCAGTTTATATTCATTGTAAAAATCAAGCTTTTGCTCCAAAATTCTTTTATAGTGCTTTATTATTCGAACAATATCGTAACAAATTATGAAAACTTTAATGGAATACATATACATAAATAACAATTCTTGTGTAAATTGAATAAACTTTTAGATAAATTTTTCCTTTTGATATTTGATACGACCTGTCGTAATGTAAGAGTAATTTAGAAGCAGACTACTCTTATTATGTTGAGTACATCAAATTTAAGTTTCACATGATGTTGCACAGCTACAGTTGCGGAGAGAGTAATTATCATGTTTTTCAGACGAGGCAGAAAAGAACAATATAAATATAAAGACTAGCCAGTAGATGGCGCCACAATTTAATACTAACTGAGTAATTTTTTATAAAAGCATATCGATCTTTGAAATGCGTCAAATCCTGTAATTAGAGATGTATAGCTTGGCTTGGTTTTAGAGCGCTAAGGTCAATTTTTTTGCTACAGGAGGGCTAAGTAGGTCGAAGAGAGATGTAAAGAACTCTTTCGATGACGACTTGTCCACTACATTGCACAAAGGATGATTCTCAGATGTAAATCCAGAAATGTTGAATATAAAATTAATTTTTTCATATCCAACGCAAGGATCATTCATAGATGAAATTTTTTTTTTGATATGTAAAGGGACATTCATTCAAGTTCCTTCGTTGACAAGTGCCCCGGATTCCGAACAACATGCTGATATGTAAAATGAGAAGAAATCTGATGTTACGTAATGTACGAGAATGTTCAATCCAATTTACTTATCATGAATTTAATTGATTTTTAACAATAAATTTAAAATTTAAATAACACACAAAAATACCTTAGTTCTTCTTTCGTTTTAATTTCAGGTATAATCAGTGGCACTTCACGTTTTCCAGATATAATATCTGCATTTCTCAGCAAAATATTTAATATAGGGCCCAAATAATCCTTTCTAACTAATTTCCCACGGGCGAGAGAAATTTAATTTGTTTACGTAATGAAGAAGTCTTTATAAAATATAATTATGCAGTTCATAATGATTACAAGATAGGGTCAAAATAATGTCTGTAAATAAATTTTTCGGGGTATGCCGGTTTGAAATTCAATGGTGCTTTAAAAGAAAAGTTTTTAGAACATCAGGCTGGAGGACTTGTTGAAGACTTTTAAGTATGATTGATTTTACCGGGATTCAGTATGTATAAATGAGAGCTATCACACTGAAGGCACTGAAATAATTAACTGATGGCATGGACTACTGTGAAATACACTTTGTTGACCTCTATTTAATTTCTGTAAATGTTTCTGCGCTATGAAGAAGATATTTTTCATTATAAAGTTCATAAGATATAGCTAGAGATACTTCATAAAATATTAATTATTTATATCATTTATATGCAAGTATATTTATATCAAAGTATCACTTCCCAAACCTAATTTTTCAGTGATTTTGAATCGATCTGTTATCAGATCACTTCGATATGTTCTATTCTTACTGAACCGGAGCCCGTACTACATAATCGTTAGCCTCACCAGTTCCCGGGCAGTGGGGTTAAGCTCGAATCCTGACTAAGGCTTGGACGCTTCTATACTGTCATTGTCCCTTCTGAAAAGGCAATGTTGACTCACCTGTATGGTGCTCCCAATGAAAAATATCCTTTTCAGACAAAATGCTTGCTATGTGCTTTCAATATTTTCATTATTTTTCAGTAAAACATTATATGAATCATTCTTTATTTCCTTAATTTGTGGATGGTAGAAAATGTTGATATCCGAAAATACTCTTTTCAACCAGTGTGTCCTTTAAATGTTTCAGTAAAAGATTGCAACGCATAATAAAACCTTTTTCTCTGATAATAATTAGTTTTATTGTATGACATTCCTTCTCTTACCTTTCACTTTATGACAAAACATTTTTATTGAAATTGACTGTGGTGACAGAATCGATTCTAAAGAATCATCAAAAATCTCTTCCTTACAAACTTTCTTAAAAAAACGAAAAAAAGATGCGCACAGATTTCATTTTCTCAAAATTTTAATATATTCATTAACAAGGTAAAATATGTTGCTTTTAAAACTGACGAGGAATTAAATTTTGTACCAATTTGTTTCTTATTCCCTTTTGCGTACGCATAAACTCCGAAATTAATCTTAAGAGAGATAATATTTGTAAGAAATTCCTTTCCGTAAAATGAATAAGACTTAATTTACATTTTTCTTAATAATGTACAAATTTTTTTATTAAGGAAGTAATGCTTCACATAACATAAATCTATATCTTTAAAGAGGCAGGACATTATTAAAAGGGAAAGGGAATTATGATTGAAAGTGATTGTATCACACGCTACCAAATCTACGATACAGGCTTGAGTTGACCTCGATTGCGTCATAAGATTAAACATAACATTTCACTTTATTTAGTCTATATATATAAAACAGTTCCGTAACTAACTGACTGACTGACTGGCATATAAAGCACAGACCAAACCGCTGGACCTAAAGGGCTGAAATTTTGCATGGCGATTCTTCTAATAATATAGGGGTGCACTAACAGAGATTTTTGAAAAATTCTTCTTAGATTTTTTAAATTAAATTTTTAAGCTCTTTTTGTAACATTCTTTAAAGTTTGCATTTAAAATAATAATGTGAGGGTTATAAAATTTATATCACGAGAAAGATCATAAAAATTCCTTTAAAATGAAATCTTTTTCGAATCTTTACCTCCCTTTTCTGATTTTTTGGGAATTTTTAAATATTAATTTTTAGAATTTAATTTATCAAATGCTGATCACGGGGTTTCTTTTTTTTTGTGATACTTTAAACTAATTTTGCGTCACCTGCATAACAAGGAAATAGAGGAAAAAAAATGTTTTCTTGCTAATGCGGCAGACGACTGAACATTATCCAAAAAAATATCTAAATACAGTAAAAGAAATGTTCCTCAAAATGTACTATATTAACTGTAGTATATTCTTTAGTATATTCAATTAGATTTAATTTGAATATTGTCTTCTACATTATTTTGTCTATAAAAATATCCTTTGCTATTATTTTATAAATATATTTTTTCGTTTTTTTACATCAATTGCATTCATTGATCGTTGTATTTATTATAAATATATACATTTTTTTTGGGGGGGGGGGAATTAATTGCATACTTTGACCGTTGTTTTTAATTTGAACGTACTCTAGAGAAGTACGGGTTTTCAGCTAGTAAGTTTATATTTGCTTATTTCTCTTTAAATAAGCAAATATGAACTTACTAAATTTCTGTGTTTACCTGTAGAACCAGTTTTTCGCTTGAATCACCCGTTATCATATCACTTTCATGTGTTCTATTCTTACTGAGCAACAACCATCCACATCGTGCAGTGATTAGCATCACGAGATCCCGTGGAGTGGCTTTAGGCCCGAATCCCAACTTAGGTTTGGACGCTTCTATACTATCTCTTTTTTAGCATTATGTCAAAATTTCTCATTATGCATGGGGTTATAAAATGTTATAAACATATTAAACCGTTACAACACAGCCCATAAGTTATTGTTGTTGTTCCTCCCTGGCCGGGGAGTTCCAGACCAGGTTCATATAGGCTTCGGGCTGAGAAGTGCGCCCCGGTTTATAATACCACCATAAACGTCGAGTCCGACTTGGCTAGGTGCAAACCACAATTTTGGCCGAGCATCTCCAGAGGCGACATCGGGGTGGGGGAATCGTACCATTGCCACCCTTTGACCTCATAGATTGACTTTCCGGCATATGAGTTTAACGTTCCCATATCCGCCTAGACACGAAGGTAATTAACGCCGCTTATCGGGATTCGATCCTAGCACCCTCAATACCGAAAGCTAACGCGCTATCGATAGGCTACCTCGGGCCCACGCAGCTCGTCCACAGCTAGTGAGCGTTCTCAACATATAACAAAACGGTAAAAGTTTTTTGTTGCTAGACTCGATTACCAGTTAGTCTAATATCAGTTCGAGATTTTTCTGGATTCACTTCAGTTCAAACTGAGATGCCGGAACAGCGGACTCTATTGAAGGTGCGAAGAATCTAAATGATTTTCCATTTCCTTTAGGAAATTTTATTACAAATTCAATGAAAATGTTAGGGGATTATACAGATTTAAATAAATCTTTTTTTCATTCTCCTGGTGTTTTAAACGTTCATTTGGTTGTGAATTAAAGAGGAACTAGACTTGTCACAGAATACACACACAGAAAAGAAAAAAAGGAAAATATCTTTTTCAAACAAAATGATTGCTAGGTGATTTCATTATTTTCAAGAGACACATTATACAGAATAAAGCATTCTTTATTTCCTTAATTTGGGAATAGAAGAAAATATTGATACGCGACAATATTTTTTTCAATTAATGGGTCCTTAAAATGTTCAAATAAAACGTTGCAACGTACAATAAATCCTTTCTATCTGATATTTAGCTATATCGTATGACACTGCTCTTCTTGCCTTTCCTTTTAGGAGAAAGCATTTTTATTGAAACTAAGTATGGTGCCAGAATCGAATTTAAAAAATAAACATAAAACATTTCTTCTTCCAACTGTATAATATTTATAAGGTAAAATATTATGTTCCAACAACATAATATTTATAAGGTAAAATATTATGTTGCTTCCACAATTAAAGAGATTAAATTTGTTTAGATTTTTTTTTTATTTTTATTTTCTCTAAGCATAAATACTGAAAATTAATCTTTATTAAGATACTATTTGTAACATCATTCTTTAAGTAATATCAAATGAATTGGACATCTTTTGATCTCACACTTTTATAAAACAAGTATATTATTTTAGTAGGGAAAGGATACGTCACACAGCATAAATTTATACTTTTAAAGAGGAAGTACATTATTAAAAAGATAAGGGAATAATGCTTGAAAGTGATTGTCTCACACACCACGAAATCTTTGATACAGGATTGAATTCGTCTTCCTCTCGTTTACAGCACGATTGCAGATCGATGACGATTTGAGTTTTTCAAAAACCACGACAGCTTTCACTTGTGATTCATACATACACTACTCACTGAGAGATTATTTTTTCTAAAGAATAGAACGTCAGTAAAATGTATTTTTAGTTAAAGGATTACTTTTAATCTGTAATAAATAATCCTGAACATTAGAAGCATCTAATATTTACCTGAAAACAACAGAGATAATTTCATGGTCACCTTCCAAAGTACTAGTGTCTTAAAATCTTTTGCGAATATTCTCATGTTAAAGAGTTCAAAATAAGAATTTAAAAAGGTTTACGCGATTTATGCTTAAATATCGTAGTTATTTTTAAGGCGTTCTTTAAGGTCAAAGGATTCGAAATATATTCTGAATCTATGAGTGTTTCTTTTGGCGATAACATCTTTAAGAAATAATCCTAAGTTTTATACTACTATCAACACTGTTCATAAGGAAACATTATCAGTAAACATAATTTCATTCAGATTTTCTTTAAGTTTTAAATTTCAACTTCTACTTTTACACAAATATAATGTTGTTAAAAAGCGAAAAGTAGAGATCTGCATGTTTGTTTGGCCTTATACCTATTCGCATTTAACGATGAAAGCGATAAATTGGGAGACTATTGTCTGAACGGTTTTTTAACGGCCACGCTGAAATAAATGCGATATGGAGTGTTCCGATGGAGCACTTTATCCTTTAAGATTCTAAGTAACCTTCGCGCTTCATTGCGTGTTTTCATTGCTGTAGTTTGTTTTACGGATGGCAATAACATACTTCAAGAGTTGTTGACAAACGTTAATAGGGAAACAAACAAAATGATAAAGGTGCACTATTTTGCCGCTTATTAAGTTAAGCTTGAATTTCACCAACTCATGAATGATTTTTTTTTTTAGTGTTGTTTTGCAAAAGATAATGATTACATATTGTTCATAATTTTTACTTTCTGACTCTTGATGGGGCATTTTGGAAATGTGTCAAAACTAAATAATCGAAGGTTTTTAATCTCAGAAAAAGGATATTTCTGTTGGTAAACAGTTTAGGAATTAGATCTTGTTCGATTTCAAAATATTGAATTCTCTAAAAAATAGAGATGGAATCGCTGTCTTTTTTTCTTTTCATTTCTTTTTTTCTAAAGTAAGGTAAAGGTACCGGTAGTTGACCACATAAGGCATCTGCTGCATATAAACTGTAATACAACTAATGGATTACACTGAATAACAATAAAGCATGTATTAACCTGATCTTAGACCCTTCCTGAAAGATTATATTAACCGTAATTTTTGTGAAGGAAGCTTTTAAATCTTTCTTATCCATTTTCGGAAACTCAGTTTCTGCTTTAGAAGTTAACTATCAAATTTAAGTACTTGACCTCCATTGTTTAGTATTTGACCACTATTGCAAAATAACAATTAAAAGAATTTCGTAATGAAAACTACATTACTTAAGTAGTATTATTATTTTATTTTAAAAATGAATTTTAAAATAACGTATGCAGTTCATAATAAAATTTAAATGTGTAACAAAATATAAAGTTATTAAGATGTATTCCAGATAAAACCTTTTTGAGGCACACCATATATATTTCGAGTTTTGCTAGCTTTTGAGGGATCAGCAATGGGAGCTACAACTTCCTTCCTCTCGTAGTTAAGTACATCTGCCTTCTCTGGCCACTTCTACAAGCGCCCATTCTTCTGCCTGGCAGAAATTGTTTGTTATCACTATCTTTGATTATTTTTCACGGGAAGCATTCTCCTTCATACACAAATAGAGTATATTCATTTAATTGTATTTTAATTTGCAGCCAGCTTTTTTTAATCTGCATGTCTCCATCTCTGGATTCGTGAAGATTGAGCTTCTTGATTGCCTGTCAAAATGTCGGATGAGGAACGAAATTTGCTCAGAATTCCGCAACATCCATCGGCTGTAGAATATGTGTCACGTTCGGGTAGAGGGCTACCAACACAATCCCATTATTTTCCCAAAATTTGCTTGTTTCAAAACTTAGATGAGATGCATGGCTGTCTATTAAGAGTATTACTGGTAAAGTCAATTTATTTCTTACTAGCCATGGGTGAAAGATATCGGCTATGAACTAAAAAAAAACTTCATATGCCATCCACCCTGAAAATTAACCCGATTAATAATTAACATTAATTCAATTAAGAAATTTGAATTTTGTTCCTTAAGCACATTTTTTTCTTGTTCGTGTTCTGTATAGTTCACACAACAACCATTCTTGCTTAGTTGCATTTGCAATAACAACAACCCTATGATTAGTCGTCTATTACAATTGAACACCGTCAACTTTAAAAGTTGACCATCTAAAGTGTCAGTAGTTGACCAGGTGGTCATCCAATAAAATATGGTTCACACGCATATAAATGAAATTACTTTGGTCCTTTAAGTATTTCAATCATATAAATGGAATATAGATTGTTAAAAAAATTAACCCCAGGAAGTTAGAAATTGACAAACCCCTTCAACTTTTGGAATTTATGTTGTAACCAGGCTTCAGTAACTGACCCCCCAAGAAACACCGGATTCTAACATTATGGAATAAAGCACGTCTATTTATCATTTATAACACACTATTCAAAAGCAAAAGAAAAAGCGACTTACAAAAAATTAATAGGTGGTAATAATTGTTACAAATAGCGTTGCTGTAAACATGCATATGAAGAAAAGAAAAGAACACTGATTTACACGTGTATTGGATCGAGAGTAACTGCCGGCATTTCTACCCACGATGCATTGCAGATACGAGAGTTTTATAATTTTGACTACAAATAGTGTTACCTGCCAGATAGATCTGTTTAAAAACTGATATAATCCTTATTTTTTACATGCTTTTAAGCAAACAGTCAACTTCTGGCTCATGATCAACTACTGGTACCTTTACCCTACAAAAC
Source organism: Dolomedes plantarius (assembly GCA_907164885.2). NCBI lineage: Eukaryota > Metazoa > Arthropoda > Arachnida > Araneae > Dolomedidae > Dolomedes > Dolomedes plantarius. The sequence continues at coordinate 156,966,551 of OU015492.1, forward strand.
AGGATGCAGTTCCTCCCAGGAATACATTTCTTAGGGTAAAAGGGTAAAATTACAGTTCATTGTGTTATCTAGTTTTAAGCAGTGATAAGCTCTAAGCAAAGATCTATTTTTTTTATTTCTGAAAAAGACTTATTAAAAAGAAACAAATACTGTTATAAAGATATAGAAATCAAATTATGCACAATTTTATTTTCGTTTAAAACTTTAAAAAGGTACTAAAACAGTTTTAGAAAGCTAAGCAAAAGTTTAATTCCGAGTAAATGATTTTATTCAGCAATTACTGATTAGTTGACTTCAGGGTCAGAAGTGAATTAATGTTATCTCACAGCGTATTAATCATTCGAATGTTAGTTCAATGTCACGGCTTTAAAACATTAGTAGACTTTTAACATGAAATTTTAAATATAATTTCAATATAACGTTATGAAAACAGTTTATGAAAATTAACGAATTTCATTATTCTTTCATTGTTGCCGTTTCTGCCCCCCCCCTCGTATTTTTGTGCCCCAAGCTTATGACGCAATCGTTCTTGCCTAAATACAGCACTGCTTAAATTAAACAATAAAGAACCAACAGTTCCAGAAAAAAGGCTTTTACACCATAAGTAGAATCTCAAGCATTATGAATTTTATTTAGGGGAGGTTCATAACACGAATTCTAGAAAAAAAGTGTAAAACTAATAAAAAATTATAAAGAATAAAAACTAATAATTTAAACATGAAATTAGCATTCAAGCCTATTTTTCAGGTTTGTCAGGCATGTAATAAAGACGCCCAAAGCTAAATCTAGGATATTAGACTAGACAAATCGATCGATAAAATATTAGCATGTGTAACATTCATTTGATTTAGACAGACTGGCATTTTGTGTCAATACAACACCGTTGTGATATTCCATAAATTCACAAGAATGGATAAAATTAAATTAAATATAAAAACGTCAAGTGTGAGAAACGCTTCTGGAACACAATTTTACTTCGATTTTTCATTCACCTTATTGGCTAGTTCGCGAATGGATCTTCAGCTTTTCGGATATGTGTGCCCTACCATTACACTGCCAGACAAAGCCAAAATATTACTTTCAATGAACATTGTTCTCTCCTCGTGTGAGAGATATCGGGAATTTCTCTACTCAAGACGTAATCGCCTTACTTTTGTTGAGAGCCGTTACGCCGACAATAATATTTGCCGCTTTTTCTCGCTTACATTTTCCCTTCACTTTTTAAAATAAATTGACTGCCGATAACCTGTTGTGGTTCCTATAAATCCTGTTGAACATTCGAGAAAGAGTGAGAAAATATACGAGATCATTTTGAAAGAAATTGATATTTCCAAGATTCCTCGTTTCCCACATTCTTTACTGCAATATTCTTTATAAACAATATTCTTTATGGTAATTTTCAGTTTTGCAACTGGGGACAGGGGGATCAGGAGGTAAGTCCACGTCTGGACGTTCAAGTCCAGACTTGAACCCTCTGACCTCCTGACGTTTGTAGTATCGTCTCGTGACATTTTTTTAAAAATACACTAAGTGTGTACAGCACCAAGAAAACTTTATAGATTAAACATAAACGGTAAATTTATGACGAGTTTTAAAACGTCCTCTTGTCAGCACTGTGATATTACAGAAAAGCTTCCAGTTTTGGTCATAAGATGACTAAGATGTGGGTTGTTATTATCAACAGACTTCGGACATGTAACGTAAAGCAACGGTTTTAGAAATATATATAAGGATCATTAAATTAAATATGGTTTTAGAGCAAATGTACAACCATCAATGACATTATCATATGATTTTCCTAAGCCTCTTAATTTTCCTCTAAAATATTGTATATTTGCTTTGCAGAATCCCCCACTTTTGGAGCAATATTCATTATCATAATTCTTTATGCCCACTTTCTATTTTTGTAGAGAGTTAGATAGATTTTTAATATCTGAAAATTCTTTTGCTTCCGAGTACATTAATCTTACAATTGAGCTGTTAATTCCTATTTTCCTCTTATTTTTAGCAAATAGAATAAAGGGCTTTACACTTAAATTGTATCATAATCCATAAGCACTTCGCCATCATTTTTAAGCACAACTCTGAGGTACTCAATTATTAATTTGCAATATATTCGGCTTTCATTTTTAAGCATAATCGTTATATTGATGCGGGTACTTATCTCAAAAAAAGAACCGATATTAATTTTGTCAGAAATAATGTGTACTCATAGTCAATGTGGATATAAATTGTTGTACTTAATCAAATAACATTTACTTTTCAAATAAGAAAGAGTATATACATAATCAGAAACGCACACATCATGCGCACGTCCTTAAGCAGACCTCATTTTTATGTTAATAAAAAAAAAATAAGAAAAAGAAAAAAATCTTCAAGGAAACACTGCATTCTCCTTCATTCCCTTACTACGTGAGACCCTTTTAGATGTATCAAGCACGTTAAAAAAATATTTACTCATGTCAAATGCATTAAGTATTGCTCCACGTAATCCAAATTAATAACGCCTCTTTCTAATTGGCTTTCTTTACTGGTTGATTGATTATGGCCGTCTACACATTCCGCGAATAATCCTTTTATTGATCCCCAGAAATTGCATCGTTGCTTGGCCTTGCACTACTTGCTATACGCGGGCGGTCGAGTTCACAGGGTCACAAATCATTTTCATGAGAATAGCATTTCGTCCCGAATGAATGTGTAAAAGTATACACCAATATCAATTGCGTCACGTGTCTTAGGGCCTCAGAACCCCATCCACTCAAGAAATAATTAAAAAAATCAATTCATTCTTAATAACATTTGAAGAATGGAGATATTTTATATACCATTCTGAATCTCTTATAAAATTTTAAAACTCTTAGAAAGTTTTTTAATTTCACCTCTTCTAAGCTATGAACGAATCGTATTACCAATCAAAGGGTTGAAAATTTTCAGCTCCGACCAAGAATGACTTTTGCATTACAAAGGGGATGGAATTATAGATATACGTGACTTTCTATCAATAACTAACTAAATAGATTGATAATCCCACACAAACATATATGCATTCGTAGAATGCTACGTGTCTACGTATCAATAACCTTCAACGGCTATCTACATGTCTATCAAACAATAACTAAATAAATCTATAAATGAACCCATACATATATAATTTTTTACCATCTGAATGCTATTCTATGTGATTGCGAAAAGAAACATACCATGTTTCAAATTAGGAAATATTTTTCTATGTTCTAAAGTCCAAAGAAGAGGACATTTCATCTCGAAAGATCCATCCTCTTGAAAGATAAGATTGGCTTGATGTTACTGAAATGTCTTTAAAACTTTCCTTTATTTCAATGCGAATGTTATTCTGTAGCTCCTCGTTGGTTTGAGGGTTGCATACCCACTGTTTTAAATAACCCAACAAGAAGTTGGGCGACATCAAGTCTAGGGATCGTGGAGGCCAAAGTCCCCTTGAAAGCTCCCTATCTTCAAAAATTGATTTCACTTGTCCCATTGAGACGATTGAGGATATTTGAAATTGCGGTAAAAAGTCAACCCTCACAGCATCGAAGAGCTACAGAATAACATTCGTGTTGAAATAAACCTCATTCCAGATAGCACGCTGCAACGTGTTTTCTCCAATATGTGTCGTCGCATATGTATATGCAAACAGGAGCACTGGAGCCACTTTGAGCATTTATTGTAAGCTGGATGTATAGTGAATTAAATAAACTCCATTCACCGTAAATTACGCGATTTTAGTGTCGTTAGTTGTCGAGTTCTTAGGCATTTCGAGTGTATAGCACGTTTGGATCACTCTGTATTAACCGCTCTTGGAAGAAATTTTAATGCGTGATCAACACTTTTGCTCTGGGTAGTTGCTCACTTGAGGCTTGCCCTTTTGGCTCCACAATTATTAAGTATGAATCACTTATTACGTGGATGACTAAAGAGAATCAGTGGCCTAGATTTTGGCTTTGTCTCTTTCAGATTAACTTACTCTGAAAATTACTTTTAATCCCTATTTAAATAAGATAAATGTTGAAATTATGCATTTTAATATGTTTCCCCTGAGTGATTAAAGATTGTATCTTTTACAACATTAGTGGGATTTCATTGTAGTCGTCGAACGCCTAAAAAAAGCATCTGTTTTTATTCCTTGACCAGAAAATCTAAAATCGAGGACGAATCGGCAGAATTTTATGCAAATTAGTCTCCTAAATTATTATATTTTTTATATACGATTTTAAGTAGCAAGTATTGCTAGATTTATATGACACTTTTCGATGAATAAATTACAAATATTTTATATAAATTTACGTTCTCAAAATAGTTTGATTACATGTTATACCTGAATTGCATAGTTTTAATGTTAAATAATTATAACAACTGTGACTTTTGAATATGTAATTTGACAGTTTTGACTCCAAACTGTTTGGCTTTTCATGTTATAACAAATAAGTAGACTGAAAATGTTACCATACTCTGTATTGCAACACCTTAAATATTCTTTCATTAAAGTTTCCGGTTATAATATAAAAATGAAAGATTCTGCTGGATATAAATTTTAAGTACCAGATTCAAACAACTGAACTAGCTGGGAAACTTGCGGTGGCACAAAACTTGGATCAAACTGACAGAAAAATAAATTAACCTAAAATGTATTTCAAGTTGAAACCTTTTATTTTCTTTAAAGATAACAAGAAAAAATAAATACATTCTAAATATCGATATAAAGGTTTTAGTTTTGAAGAACTTGAACTTATTTCCTTCGTCATGGTAATATGACGAAATGTATTATGAAGTAGATGTTTATCAGTAGAAACTCTCAATTCTTGTTAGTATTTAAAATGAGTATGTCACAAAGGACATTGTTAAAGCTGCTTTTTTACATTATATTTGAATCTGGAGCCAGGACAAAATTTTAGTAAGGTAGAAAGAAAGTGCATTCATTTAAACTCTCAGTGAAAAATAAATATTTCGTTTCTATGTACCAATATATTTGTATTTGTACTTCAGAACTTAGAATTTGACTCTGGTTTAAATCATTAGACAATTAAAATTAATACTTTTGAATAGAAATCGTCAAATTCAATTGATGGTTCAAATATTAAACAAATAAAAGGAGAGTCAAATATTATAGAGTGTAACAAGCATTATAAAGCGATAAATATTACATTTGCTTGATTCCAAATGAGTAGAACTTGACTATATATTAACAATAGGATCAATTTTTTAATAACATTCTTATTATCAAGCATATAATATTATGTTGCTATCTTTAATATATTATTAATTTTGGTTGCATTATAATATATACCTAATGCTATGTTTGCAGCAAATTCTTAGTGGAACAGTGTTTGAGAATAAAACTCGTATGTATTGTTTTGTATCTGGCATCATGAAGACCGGAACATAAAGCATTTCGTTTGGGCCGACATTTTGATTTTGTACTTCTGAATGGTCAGTTCACTGAAAAGGTGGCCTACCTACTTATTTTACAGCCTGAGTTCAGATTTTAGAGGCTTACTTGTGAAAATAAATGAAATATTTAAGGAAATATAGTAAAAGTTGTGGTTTTAAAATTTAGAACTTTGAATTTTTTGGGGATAATGATTCGTATGATCTATGTTAAAACATATTGCAGTAGTACCCACATAATATGAGCACGGTTAATACGAGATCAAGGGTAAAACGTACAAATTGTTTTGAAATATTGGTTTCTAATGCGTAGAAATGCAAAATTTCACGCTTTATTCCAGTACCTTCACGGATATTTCGAGAGCTATTCATGTATATTACAGATGAAGACATTATACAAGATGTGACGAGCTCTAACTGCCACCGAAGTGAAAGTGCAAGGGAAGATGAATATGCCAGTCAAGAAGCATTAGTACCAAATGTTAGTTATAGTGAAGCACAGTATGCTCTTCTACAATTGACTGTACTTTTTAAAATAAACTTTGAGGTTAAAAAATCTTGAAAAGCCCTGAGTATCATGAGGAGAAGTTTAAGGGAATTTAAAATGAAAGCCAATTCTAAACAGACTAAACTTACTAAATATTTTTTTAAATATTAACATTGCTTGTATTTGGAGATAAAAATTTTATCCTTTGAAATTAAAAAAAAACAAATGTTTTAAAGATAAAAGGTAACGATTGATCATTTGGGTATCCCAAACTTTGTTTAAAAATAAAAGCAAATACAATTACAATAAACTAAAGGTAAGTAATTCTAATTAATTAACTTTAATAAGTAGAAAATCGGTTATATTTTGAATAAATTTTTTAAAACCGATTATTTGATCCCAAATTATTTTTTTCGCGGTTTATACGAATAGCGGTTAAAACGAGCATTTTCAGTGATTCGAAGCATCTCATATTAACCGAGTTCCATTGTATAATATAGCAAAGTTGAGCGCTTTATTTACGGCTGTAAATATTAGATATGTAAATTTTTGAACTTTTAATTAAATATTACAATACATTTGTTACGTGTTTATTAAGTGTATGTTCGTTGAGTATTATTATTAAATAAATATGTGATAATTTCCTACTGAAACGAAACAGAAGTATAAAGTGAACCATGCGATTATTGTGATATTTAATTTCTTGCAAACTGGAACAAAAACTATTTTGTTAAGCTTGCATAATTAATACTCCTGGCACAGGAATCGACTCCCTTACCCCTGAACTTACAATCCTTAGTAATAATATCATAAGCATTAATTTTCAATAAATTTGGTAGGCTGGCCTGTAGCAGATAGGCTGTTTGTAAAGCTCTTGTGTGTGGTCAAGTAACCTATCACTAACGTTACTGTGTAAATCGTAATCCTATGTGTTATTTTGTACTAATGTGTCTTATCTTGTACTAACGACACAGTTTAAATGATAATCCGATGTGTTATTTCTTATCTTGTGTTAATGACTACAAAATTCCTTGATTGTATGCAATGAAGCGCACACAGAACCAGATGAGCAGTAAGAAATGCAGTCACCTGTTTCCTTATTATACATTTTAGCTAAGACCTTGCAATTCTTTCGGTAGTTGTCACGCTTGTATTGAAACATAATTTTCGAAATTTTCTTAAGGGCGAGGTCAACAGCAGATATATATATATATATATATATATATATATATATATATATATACAGACATATACATCCGCAGTGAGTATCTCATTGTGTAAAAATTAGTTTATCACAGTAATATCTACAATATCGAGCTCTGAACAAAGATGTATACCTTTGTGTTGCTGTGTTTAGCCATATTTGCAGGCTCTTCTTATGGGGAGCCTGTTGAAATGACTCATCTAGTGACTATGAGAAAAGCTGAATTAATGGAAATCATTAACTGCGTTTCCATGTGTAAGTTACATTTAATAACTGGGTCATAAATTTATATTAAACAATGATTTAATATTAAAAAATTATATTTTTAATTTAATTTTTGTTCTTATTTTATTTTTCTTTGTCAGTATTTCCTCATATAATATAAGATTTTTATTATTTTATTTACCTTGAAAATTAGGAAAAATCGAAATTTTTTATTATCATTGAAGTGTGGAAGTTTAACTTAAAAAATATTAATAACTATTTAATTAATTTTCAGTTTCCCTAAATAGTTTTTCAAAAAACTTTTTTTAAATTTTTGTTACAATTTTATTTTTCAGAAAAATATAAAAGGGCAGAGTATTTTTTCAATTTAAATTCAAATTTAAACTTGATAGTATTAATCTGAATATTCTATAAGTAATTTTGATAATAGCAGTCATTGACCTTATTGTATCGGATGCTAATGTATCGGAAATGGTACAACTTGATGGAAATCGTGCCTTTCAAATACTGATAACAAACAAAATATCATTAAGTATATACGCCTTGCTACCATTTTTGTATTTTTTCTACATTCTTTTTAAAAGTAATTATTTTTCTCATTACTTTAAGAATGAATGTCGCAAAAAGTTACAATTTCAGCAGATAGTCTTATACAGCGATACACGTTATCTCTCACAAATATCTAACATTAAATACCAAATCTAGTTACATTATTATAATTTTTATCTAATTTTTCTCTTATTAGGTTTTGATTAACTCTCTTCAATCAATTTACAATTCTTCTCTCTCGAAACTTTACGCTTTGATTTAATTCTACAGAATTTTGAAACTGGCTCATATCAAATTCATCATATTTTTAATAATTTATTTTTTTCCAGCAAGAAATCCATTGTTGTGTCAGAAGTTTGCCCGGTGTGAAAGTCTGATGGCTGATCAAGTAAGAAAAAACTTCTTCTCTTTAACGAAGTTGGAAAAATATAAAGTTTAAAATGATCATACGTAGGAAAGCATATTTCCCCAACGAATAAATTTTGATTTTAACATAATGCCTGATAATATATCAACCATTTAAATTTTTCTTTCATATATAAGTCACATTCAGTGTTCATGAATCTAAAAAATTATTTAAAATAATCATGTTTAGATCCACAAAAACTGTTATTAAAAGTGTGAACACATTCTAATGATGTACTTGCCCCGTGAAAAGTGCAAACGTATTTCTAACTTTAGGAATACTTTAGAAGTCTTTCAGCTGTAGTGGTTACTTAATTTTATGATTAAAAGGATGGCTGAAATTATATTTGAATTATTTTACTGTAGGTGATTGTTGCTTATGAGAGATGTCAAAAGGCAATCCTGCACGGAAGGAGGAGACAGTGCAGTACTAAAGTGCCGCTCTTTCCATCTCCCGAAATTCCTTCTATGGTAAGTAATGATTTTGTATTAGATATCCTGTAGATTTGAATAGAGTTGTTTACACAGAAATGTAGTGAAATTGAATGTGTTGTTTTAGAAACAAAACCTTTTTCCAAACCGTTGAATCAGACATTACTCAATGATAAGTGTGCACGATTAACTCACTGGGTTAATCATACACATTATTAAATTAGATTATTTATTTCATGTTAATGAGCTTAATCAAAATGAAAATGTTGATCAGCATGTATATAAGTTCTGTGATATCAAGTTACAAAGCTCCTTTCGCAATTGAGTTGTTAAGAGTAGTGTTATATGACTACAACTTAATTAACAAGGGCAGACTTTGTTAACAACATTTTATTTTGACTTCATTTTCAACAGGCTAAATAACACCCTATTTTGAACTCTGAAGGTCTTAAACAACTTATTAAGGGGAAGTTGTTAATTTTTTCGTAAGCAGAGACAAAAATTTTCAGAACTGTAACTTATAATCTTGCCTAGGAATACCTTTCGAAAAAATTAAGGGTAAATAAATATACATTTTTAAAATTTAGTCTTATTTAAAAAATCAATAATATTTTTCCTTTTTTTATTTTTCCAGATCTTTGACTGTATCGTCCAAAATGTTCGTAAGGTAAGCATGAAAACTATACATTTATGCTTTATTATTTACTAGCAAATGAATTAAGAAAGAAAATAATATCAATTCTGAAAGAGTCTCAGTTGTTGAAAATAAAGAACAAGTATTGGTCTAAGTGGGTAGCTAAAAGCAACAGCATTTTAGACCTTTATTAAAATATATTAACACTAGTTTCATTTTAAAAATTGGGAGGAAAGTGAACAAATATAAGACATCAGTAATTTAGAACCATGGTAATTTATAACTCTAAGATAAGAATAATATTATTAATTTGGTAGGAAAGACCGTCATAAATATAAGTAAATATAAAGTGTATTATATTTCCACGCGAAGTGGGATAGTTTAAGTGGGATATAAGACTACTAATAGGATATCTCTAATATACAGTAATAATATTTAAGTCTTATCGCCAACAGAGAATTTTTGACATATTTCAAAGCTTATATTCTTATATTTTCATTCTTATTTTAATACAGCTGACTCCAGAAGAGAGAGGCGAGATGGTACAATTTGAGGTAAGATTTGAGTACTTTTTTCTGGTAACGTTTTCTAAATCAAAACGAACCGAATGGTGTATATATATATATATATATATATATATATATATGTCTGTGTGTGAAACATAAATGAAACGTTTACTACAAATTTGAAATAAGTGATAAAGTTGAATCCCAGGGTTCATCTCCCCGCCTCCCTGGAGCATAAAATTTCTGTAGAAAATATTTAGTTCTATGTAAGCATTCATAGCAGATTATTCCATCTTCATTCAAGAGTTAATTTCCATCTCCATCACTTATGCTGACAGGAACTGTACATCACTTTACGTCGAAATTCTGATTTATCCATGGGTTATCAGAACGTACAAAGTAGATCTTTTAAACGGCAGACTTGTAAAAATGCATCTTATTTCATTTGTGCATGTACCGTCAAATCACCAGATTAAAATTTAAAATGAATAGGACAGTATAAAATGAATTATTAGTTTAGAAATTGCATATTATTATCGATTTTTGTTAATAATGGCTCAAAATATGACATATGAGCCATCTAGGATATATACAGAAATATTATATTGTATATTTCAGAAAAGTATTTAATTTTTCAAAGTCTCAGAACTGCCCCTGACCATTTACATAGTAATTTATAAAGGACTAGCTTTATATCCCCGGCGTTGCACGGGTGTACCCTTAATAAAGCTTACTTGTATGATATGTATATTTGTATTTTATGCCAATCGATACCCCTCTCCAGTGGTCAGCATCCCATCAGCCTATTATAATAACCCCTCCCCATGCTGATGTCAGCATTAAAATGTTTCTTTCAATTTTGATATCCCGGCCCTTCGAGGAGTTTGAGGGCTTCCCCGTAAACCCTTGTGAAAATCACCGGTTTCATAAACAAAGAATTACCTGGCGTTGCCCAGGATAATAAAAATTAATGGAGTTAACCTGATGTATACTCTCTAGATGTATACATACTAACAACCGAAATATATACAATTCATTCATTCACACACACACACACACACACACACCTTTCCACACTTCATTAAATTAAGGTTGCTCTCTCTCTTTTCCCCTTCCACCAATTTGGTGTTCAAAATAGTGATATATAGGAAATATAAATTATTGGATTGTTTCTTGCAATTTTTACAAAATCTAAAGCGAATGTTGAAAAATCGTGACATTGATCGTGTTTGTTACATTTAATCGTGTTTCTTACATTTTAAATCAAGAATCTTATGGATATCTGTTTCCTTCTTTGAAATATGACGGAATATGTAAAAAACACGTAAAAACACGTTTTAGGCCCCCTAACCCCCTTGGGGTCCGAATTTTGAAAAATCCTGAATTGATTTTCAGTATTCATGTTCCTTACATTTTAAAGCAAGAATCTTATGGACATCTGTTTCTTTCTTTGAGATATGAGGGAATATGGGAAAAACACGTTTTGTCCCCTCGCCCCCTATGGGGGCCGAATTTTGAAAAATCCTTAAAATGTTTTTTTGGTATTCATGTTCCTTACATTTTAAAGCAAGAATCTTATGGATATCTGTTTCTTTCTTTGAGATATGAAGGAATAAGTGAAAAACATGTTAAGCACCCCCTCCCCCCCGTGGGGCCAAATTTAAAAAAATCCTCAAATTGGATTTTAAGGTATTCATGTTCCTTACATTTTAAAGTAAGAATCTTATGGATATCTGTTTTTTTTTTCTCTGAGATATGAGGGAATATGGGAAAAACACGTTTCCCCCCCCCCCCCAATGGGGGCCGAATTTTTAAAAATCCTGAAATTGATTTTTAGGTTTTCGTGATCCTTTCATTTTTAATCAAGAAACTTATGGATATCAATTTCCTTCTTTGAGATATGAAGGAATATGTAAAAAACATGTTTTGCCACCCCCTCCCCTCCTTGGGGGGCGAATTTTGAAAAAACCTGAAATAGATTTTTAGGTATTCGTCTTCGTTTCATTTTAAAGCAAGAATCTTATGGGTATCCGTTTCCTCCTTTGAGATATAAAGGTATATGTGAAAAACACGTAAAAACACGTTTAGCCCCCCTCCCCCCCCCCCCTTGGGGCTTAATCTTGAAAAATCCTGAAATTGGTTTTTAGATAATCATGGTCCTTGAATTTTAAAGCAAGAATCTTATGGATATCTATTTCCTTCTTTGAGATATGAAGAAGTATGTAAAAAATACTTTTTGCCCCCTCCCCCCTTGGGGGGCGAATTTTGAAAAATCCTGAAACTGATTTTTCGGTAATCGTCTTCCTTTCATTTTAAAGCAAGAATCTTATGGATATCCGTGTCCTACTTTCAGATATGAAGGTATATGTGAAAAATACGTTTAGCCCCCCTTCCCCCCCCCCTTGGAGCCGAATTTTGAAAAATCCTGAAATCGATTTTAGATAATCAAGTTCCTTACATTTTAAAGCAAGAATCTTATGGATATCTATTTTATTTCTTTGAGATATGAGGGAATATGGGAAAAACACGTTTTGCCCCCTCCCCCCCATGGGGGCCGAATTTTGAAAAATCCTGAAATCAATTTTTAGGCATTCGTGTTCCTTTCATTTTAAAGCAAGAATCTTATGGATATCTTCTTCGAGAGATATGAAGGAATATGTGATAAACCACGTAAAAACACGATTAGCCCCCCCCCCCCCTGGTGGCCGAATCCTGAAATTGATTTTTAGGTATTCATGTTTCTTACATTTTAAAGCAAGAATCTTTTGGATATCAATTTTCTTCTTTGAGATATGAAGGAATATGTAAAAAACACGTTTTGCCCCCTCCCCCCTTGGGGGGCCAATTTTAAAAATTCGCTTCTTAAATGACGCCTCCAGCACAAAAGTAATAAGCTCCTAAAATTTGATATCTGTATCTCCAATAGTTTTTGTTGCGCGTTGATTTCTTTATATATATAGATAAAACACGTAAAAACAGGTTTAGCCCCCGTCCTCCCCCCTTGGGGGCCGAATTTCGAAAAATCATCAAATTGGTTTTTAGGTATTCATGTTTCTTACATTTTAAAGCAAGAATCTTATGGATATCAATTTTCTTCTTTGAGATATGAAGGAATTTGTAAAAAACACATTCTGCCCCCCCCCTTCCCCCCTTGGGGGGCGAATTTCGAAAAATCGCTTCTTTAATGACGCCTTCAGCACAAAAGCAATAAGCTCCTAAAATTTGATATCTGTATCTCCAAGAGTTTTTGCTGGGCGTTGATACGTGAATAAGTCAGAACTTCTTCCTTTATGTAAAAAACAAGTTTTGCCCCCATCCCCCCCTTGGGGGGGCGAATTTTGTAAAATCGCTTCTTAAATGACGCCTTCGGCACAAAAGTAATACGCTCCTATAATTTGATATCTCTATCTCCAATAGTTTTTGCTGGGCGTTGATACGTGAATAAGTAGGGACTTCTTCCTTTATATATAATATAGATAATATTTGTTTTGAAGGATTTGATGTTAGAAAATATCTGCACGATGCGATAAATCTTTATATGATTAAAAAGCATAGATGTACCAAAGTATTTTATAAATTTGTGTGTAACGCATGTTAGTAAATTACTAGGAAAGGCATGCTTAGACATTTAAAACTTGAGTTGGAAAGCCTATCTGGTAACAAAAAGTATCTACACTACTGAGAATATTTTAAACGTATTAATGAAGTTGCAGTTTACTTATGAGTATAGATTTGAAACAATTTTATTTTAATTATAGGTATGCAGCCGAAAACTGTATGAAGGATACTGCGAGGCCCCTAAATATTACTATTGATGTATCAAAGCAAGATGAGCAGCAATGAGATTTTGCTGTAATACATGATTTATATTGATAATGTTGTCTTTTAATGGCTTCCACGGCGATGTCTACATTTGAAATCTGCCTGTTGATAATTTTGTTTCTGGATGAAATTTTACAATAAATAAATAAATCCACATTGAAGCTTTGATTTTTGAGTTTGTGGGAATCACTTTGATTTGACAGCACGTGTAAAAGAAAACAATGTTTATTCATATTTTAATGAAATAACATAGTGCTTGTTAGTTGAACTGAGAGTTGGTGAATCAACGGTAAATTCAAAATTTTCATTCCAGTAATGAAACTAAATGCAAATTACTGATTATTTTTACTTTAAATTTGAGCATAGAATTTGCACATATTTTCAGCTGATCCAAAGATTTTAGAAAGCAAACTGTATGGCTGTTTAGTAGGGAAAAACGACTGACGTCCTGTACATATACTGCTTAAAAATTTATGGTCAGTACAGGAAAACATAGAGAAAATACACAAGATTTATAATAACAATACAAAAATTTTAAAAATGAAGCTGTTGACCTTTGGCATTATTGTGGGTACTAATCTATATATCAAAAGAGCAATTGATGTTAAACAATAATATAAATAGTGTAGGATCAAAACTAACAATGTCATCTTTTTTTTCAAAATTGAGTTAACAATACTTTCATATGGTAATTTTGGAGCTCTATCTAATGGTGGTATTTTTTAGTACCCAAACTAGAGATATCCCCCAGCCATTTGACTTTAAAATACTTAGTGAGGATCAAAGCTATCAATCTCCATGTGCTGTGAATATCAAATGTAACAAAATCCAAACAACAAATCAGAGGCCTGCTTTTCGCTTTCGAATTTCCCACCTCATACATGCACATGCACAATTAGGGATAAATTCGCAACATAAACAAAATAAGAGATCATTTTTAAAAACGAAACAAGATTAGGAAAAATCAGATTTTTTACTATAGTATACTAAATGCATAAAAACTTTTTACCGCATCAAGCAGTTGCTCCCGCATTATAGGGAGTAATATCTAAAACAAATGTAGTTCAGAGTCAAGGTTACATACAAAATTTCGTTAAATTGAACTTCGTTATGCTTCGACAACTCCATATTAATTAGTGGTGAGTCTGCATTATAACGGAAAGATAGGATTTTAAAAAAAGATCTGTTTACGATCACTCAACACTTTTAAAGGAGTGATAAAACATGTGTATAGCAAAATAAAATTTTAAAAATACAATAATTTCTGAAAAGTTAATTTCTTTTGTACATATTTCTTATAAAATCCTACTAGATTATGAATATATTCAAATTTTATGAACAAAATTTATGAATTTCTCCCTAATGTATGCACACACGCAATTATAGGATCGATTCACAAGATTAAAAAAAATGAATAAAGCATTTTAAAATTCAAAATAATTCTACGAAAAATCAGATTTTTTACTTTTGTAATAAAAATAGCTACATACAGAATTGTTTTATTGCAGTATTGGAATTAATATGCAAATAAATATAGTTCAAAGCCAAGGTTGCATAGAAGATTTTGTTAAATAGAAGTTTGTAATTCGGGGACATATGTGTAATAGTCAATGGTGGGTCATTTCGGCACTGTATTATAACCAAAATGAAAGGAATGCTAATAAAACGATACGTGTTTACACACACAGTCAACACTGTCAAAGGAGAACGGCTAAGACATATGTGTATTGCAAACTTTAAAAAAAAATTGGTTCTCATTTTAAACGCAAAGAGAAAAACAGGCAGCATTAAGTTGTAAAATGAGTGGCATGCCGTTCATGTTTACGTGAAAACCATATCGCCTAGTATCCTTTTATTAGTCTCACGAGAGATAAATCTTACTAGAGATATACAATTAGAATCAATCAATTTATGTAAGAAAAGACACTGTTTTTCAATTGTCTAACGTATGCGGGAGCAACTGTTTGATTTTAACTGGAGATAATTGGAAGGGTTTACCTGGAATTTTAATTTTCTGTGCTGCTCAAATTCCTTTGAAAATTGTTTCCATTAAAAAGGTGCTTACCACATATATGAAAAACATATATGAAAGTCGGTCATCTGCGTTAACATGCTGTAATAAATTATTCTGAAAAATCATATTGCTCTCAATAGAGATACTTTTCAGATCAAACTTTGTGGCTTAACTTTCTTCTACAAAGAGTTTCTTTTTAAGTCGGTGATTGTTAGCATTGTACATGCAATCATGAGTTAAATAAAGATTCAAGAAGTTTAGGAATCTCTATGGCCATATCTAAGGCTCGAAAATTTAGTTTTATTCATGTGTACGAAATATTTTGATTCAGGTAATTGAGAGTAATTTTCAAATATTTAGGTTCTTATTACTAAAAAAAATATTTCCTTCATTTATTCACTCTGCCTAATTTATATTTTACAATAAGATACGTATAGAAATTCATTGAAATGTCTTCAAAATAGGTAAGTAATTTTCCTGCTTATAAGTTTAATTTTCCTATTGTTTTTCCCTAAAAGTCTCATATTCGTGAATGCCAGAATATAATATATTTGAACATCAATTGCACTTTTGTTATAGAAACTACATTACAAATTACCTCCAGATATATTTAGAGTGTAATGTATCACCTTGAACGTAAATAAAATAAGTTACGTACCAATTTCACTAAAATAGGACTGCATTTACTTGGAAAATAGTCTGTTTATTTGATAATGGGGTGGGTGTTCCAAATATCGCCCCTGTGCCTAATATCGCCTACTCGTGTTTCTAAAGTATGATTCGCGCTTTGTATGAGAAAATGCAGTAACTTCTTAGTTCTGGGTTTGTACTAACAGCGGCGATAGCGTCAACGCTCTTATCACTGACAACAGAAACTATATGGCGTCTGAAGTTGTGTCTTCGTAAACTTTGGCTCCAAAGAATCAGAATCCAGTGAATGACCAGGTAGGTGCATCCAAATTCTAATTTTGCTTATACCATTTGAAAGTACATTAAACAGAGACTTTTCTAGCAACGCCTTTTAACAGGTGTGTCACCGTAATATAATTATTAGTTATAGTATTAGTGGTAGTACAATTAATTAGAGAGTGATGCTCATATGTATAGTTCCAAATCAATTTATTAAACCAATCATAAACATATACAAACAACATTATTCATTAAAGATTTCCGAATTTCTATTTCATTAACACCATATATCTACATATACATTTCAAATTATCTTCCTTACTATACCTTATCAATGCATTAATTCTGATTATTTATCTAACCTTCATTCTCATCAATATCAAACTACTAACATTTTTATCTACTCCCTAACATTGTTATATTATCCTACATTCTTAATTGCTATACATAAACACATTACAAAACTATTGCAAGATACTACTTCAATTAATATGGATATACACAAGCACTATTTTATGATAGATATTCTATGCATAAATGTAAAGATTTCACCTAATCTGCCCTATCTAATTAACTGCGCTCTCTAGTAGGCATTGGGCATTGCTAGGATAAGTCAAAATACTCTCCTACCTTTTCTGACGACACATCGACATCACAAGTCTTGCTGGGAGAAACCTAGGGCTCTTTCGGGCAGCGGGCTGTCGGTTCCGGCGGAACTGCGGTCACTATCTGTTGCGGCGTTCTGCGGCGTCTCCGGAATACACTCGCGTTGGGAGAGCGTTCGTCACTTCGAAGGTCCGTACCTCATCACTAGCATGGCTGGGGGGTCATCGGGCTCTGGTCCAGGGTAACAGCTGCGATCATCGGCATGCGGTGGACTCAGGGTGCTTTACTCCGCATCTAGGCATCTGCTACGGGGGCGCGTTGGTCCAGGGGAAACGGCTGCTCCTCTCTTGCTAAATGACAGGTTAGTCGGTCGGCCTCTCCGGTATTGGGGTCTGCATCTATCTCATATCGGTTTGCTTTTTCGGGTACCGAGGACTTGGCTTGTCTCTCCGGTATTAAGTTAGCAGCCCGTCATCTTCTCTCTTCCTTCGCTGTCTACCGGGGCTTATGTGTTCTTAGTGAAAGATCTCAACTCGTTCTGCCCTCTCTAAAAACTTTTCCTCTCGAGCTCAACTTCCATCATTAAATATTCAGGCCCTCATTGGTGGCCACCTTCTGTCCTATGGGTCGATCCGGGACCCCTTCATTGGCCGATCACCCATTTTTATATTCCTATCTTCTCCAATCCATATTGACGGGGGCGTTCGCCCTTGCACCTGTCTGGGGTTTCTTACATTTTTGACTTCCCACGCTCTCGCCTGGGCCTCCTGTGGTGTTTCTAACGCCGGTCACCCTCGTAAATCGCCCTACCCCTTTTCTTCTCCTAACTGTGACTCCGTTTTCACATTTTCCTCAGCTCATTATCACCAGCTGGGCCCTTCGTTAAACGCAGCTGTTGACCGTTTTCTCATTTCAATTGCCCCCTCTCAACTTGTTATCTCTCCTTGCCATTCGCATACGCAGTACATTATCCCGCTGTTCAAGGCATCTCTTTTGTCTGATTTTTTGAATTCCGTTTTCTATCGCCCCTTTTCTGAACACATGTCGTGTCTCCACGACATTCACCCCTTCCTTTCAAAATTAAAAAATTTTACGTAGACCAAACCATGACATCTGCCTCACTTCACCTCAAACTTACGCCTGACCGAACTCCAAATCAATCTACCTTTCGCCACCTCCCTACGTACGTCTCTCCCTGCTGTCTACTGAAACCACCTCAAAATCTCTGTTCGACACTTTCTAGTCTCTACTTTGATCTCACAATTATCTGTATCGTTCCTGCTCAATGCCCAATGCCGTAGTTTGTGCTCTATAATATATTTCACACTTTTCGCATACTCAGATACCAAAACAAATTAAATTAATTCTTCTCAAATCAGTTAATTCTCAGATACCAAAACAAATAAAATATATATTATACACTTAATACAAATAATCAATACTCAAACCTTACATATATCTTCACTTACTAAAGTACTGAAAACCGCGCGAAATACCGATATATTTCGCAATTTCATTCTCAGATACCAAAACAAATAAACATTATATATTATACACTCCATTAAAATAATCAACAATCATACATTACATACTATATATATATTCATACTTGAGTAAGGTATTTTTTTTTTTTAAAAATTTCTTTATTAAATTGTCCTTGTATTCAATATCAATTTGCTGATTGTCCTTTCAGTTTTTTATGACTGTCCTCTGTTATTCGAGTTCAATAACCACTGTCGTGGAGAGCCTTTTGTTTTCTAGCAATGCCCAATATTTTAAACAAATCATTTTTTTTTTGTATTTCATTCCTTCACTTCAGTAATTATTCATATAAAAAGCTTCATATTCCCCTTAATAATACAGTAGAATTACAGTTTCCTAACAATTCGTATCCCTTTCTGACGTAACTTCCTTACCTTTTGACATAACTGTATTTCATTTAAAACCTCCCTTCGATTCCAAATGTTTGTTTATTTACGATTGAAAGACATTCTCTTCCTGACCCGCCAAACGTGACAGCACTTGATTGATTACACTTCGACCCCTGATTTTCACCATAGCCAACTCGTTTTCTCGGCCATGCGTAATTCCCATGGGGCAAACCAGTTCTGTTTGGGGCTGGCTATTCACCTGTTACTTTTGCCTGCTATTTTAAGTAGTTGTCGGGACCAGTTTCTCAATGGTCTGCCTTTATGTTTAACCGCGCCTCTGCAATATTCCTTACCTTGCGTTGGCAACCCCAACTATTTCGACCGCGTGCTTTTGAAAATCTCTTACTCCGCCATTGTTGACCTCCGTTATTCCGTGAGCTACTAAGTATCGTTTGTATCTCATTTGTTTTTTTCGTTAATACTCTACGCGTTTGTTATCTGCTCAATCTTATGACCGGTTTTAATTGATTTTAATTATAGCAACTAACTTTTCACTCGCAATTTCCTCTATGTATTTAATTTTATTCACTTTGCCTTTGACATCGTATTTGTATCAAACATTCCACGCGTTCGATACCCATTATTATTTTTTTTTGTGTGTGTGTGTCGCGCTTCTTTAATTGAATGTCTGCCATTAATTTCTGCATGTCAAACATTTACCAATTTTATGTACTCGTATTAGCAATATTCTCCGTGAGTTACAGTACTTTTATTTATTTATTTATTTTTATTTATTTATTTATTTTCTTCGTAAATTTTCGCTATTATCAATTGTTGTCTATTTTACTCATACCTTATTCCTTTTTTTTTTTTTTTTTTTTTTTTTTTTAAATTCTATTTTTAATTTAATTATTTATTTATTTTATTTACATCTGACCGCTGTTTTAACCGGATTATCCTGTTTGTTTCTTGCCTACCACTTCGATCATCCGTATTCAGGTAAGTGTTAAACTTTGCAATCTTTTATTTTATGCCACGGAATTACTTTTTCAACGTTTTGCCATAATTTATTTATTTTTTGCCATTCATGCATTTCGTAATTCTCGCTGGTAGCGAAATTATTGTGTATTACTTCTCAGTATTATAACTCCTTCCTTTAATCATCATTTCCCATCGTCACTATCTGCCTTGGTTAACTTGCGCACTTTATCTTACATATCTATGTATTTAATAAGTTTATTTATCTCCTTATGTATTATTTATTTGTGTCTGTGTTACTTAGTGTATTTCTATTTAGTTCTTTGTGTCCATCATTTCATGCCTCTTATTGATTTTCATCTTACCATGCCGTGCCTATTTTAAATACTTAATTAATTTACTAATCAATTAATTTATCATTATTATCCTTCTTATTTTTTTTTATTTTTTTTTGTTTAAACTGGTATTTACTTAGCCTCTGAACATTATCATGATTTATCAATCTCATTCGTGATTCCATGGCCATTATTCCTAGTGAAATTATTCGCTGTCCGCTAATTTACTGTCGCGCGTTTTGATTGAATGCTGGCCGTTAATGTGTAACTGTTACCAATATCATACTTTCCTGTCCTCGTACTGGCAACCTTCTTCTTGCGTTACCGTAGTCTTATTTATTTACTTATTTATTTATTTTTTATTTATTTATTTTTTTTTAGACAGGCCTATGGCAATTATCTAATTACCTTTCAATTATTATTATTATTTTTTTTGTTTTGTTTTGTTTTGTACTTATACTTATTTTTGCCTCTTGCACTTAAGCAATTGGCTGCCCTCTCAAGTATTTACATGTTGTTTTTAATTTATTTATTTATTTATTGATTTATTCTTATTATTTTTTTTTTCAACTTCGCGTGAAATCTCCTACTATCTTGTTGCCCCACGCCTTGTGTATGGATACTATCGCTTTGATCTGGACAAATATGACATTCTTTGTTTCCTTTGCGCTCATCCCGTCAATCTCATCTCAACTCTTCAGGTATGTATCTTTTAAATTTCATATCATATTAGTGCTACCATTATCCATCTTGATTTTGCCCATAATGTATTCTAGAGTACGACTTCTATGTTCCAATTTGACTCCGCCCCTTTTCTGCCTGTGTGACATTTTTAAGAAACCATTAATCCTTAACCTCCTCCTCTTTGGGGCGTGTCCTATGACACGGGTCACTGTTTATTTACATTTTTTTTGTTTTTGGCTTTGATAGGTTTTTATTTTTTTTTTTTTTTTTTTTTTTTTTTTTTTTTAAATTATCACTTATCATTAATACTTATTACTCCTCGTGTTATTATTCTTGTGAGATAATTCTAGTCTTATTCGCATGTATTTAAATTACTTTGTGTTGGCCGCTGTTATCTTTTCAATACTACATTTAGCTTACTACACATTTTAATAATTTGACGCCTTTCTAGGTATTTATTATGACCTTACTTATTGTTTTGTTTACCTCTGTTATTTTGCGATCTCTTTCTTATTTGGCTTTATTATTATTATTATTTATTTGTTTATTTATTTATTTATTTTGTCTATGCCTATCATTTTCTAATATTGTGATCTGACTACTTTATTTAAATTAATTTTTATTATTGTGCGCGGTGACTTTATAAATCTCAATAATGTGTTCCTATCTCTGTAAATTCGCAAAATTTCGAATTCCCCGTTCAATTGCCTATTTAATGCCTTAATTGAATTTAATCGTCGCAAACTTACAATTTCTCCTACGATAAATTGAATATTTCTTTCGCGCCGTTGATAGCGTATATTACTCTTGCGTGAATTTCGTGTATTTGATTCCTTACTATGCGACTGTCCTGATCCGGCTGCTTGCTCACGAATGTTTGTCACCCTTTTCTGATCATTCTTACTCTCTTTAGTTTTCTTACCCGCTATGAGTAGTGTGTTGACATACATTGCGTTAATATTATTCAATTGTTGCTCGTTCTTTACTGAATTTTGTCGTATCGTACTGTGTGATTTCTCTAATTGCTCCGTATTCGACTGTTTCGATTTTTTGCAATTCGTCTCACATTTTTCTTTTACTCTTCGTTTATTATGTTTCCTGTCACCCTCGTAATTCTGTTTGAATTTTCGGAAAATTACACAATCATTAATTAAATGACCCTTATTCTCACAAGCGACACAGAAAGGCAACTGTTTATTTTCTTTTAAATGTAATTTTATTCGTTTAAATTCATCGCAGTTTTGAATTAAATGTCCGTTAATTTCGCATAAAATGCAAACTTCTGTATTATTGTCCTCCTGTATCTCTACCTTTTGCGCTACTGACCTCTCCTGTTCACACCTAGTTTTATCCTTCTGCGCTTCATTTAAATTTAATTCCTCCTGTGCTTCATTTAAATTTAATTCCTCCTGCTTTTGACCTGTGCAATTTAGACTTTTTGTCGCGTCCTCATTACTTATTATACATCCTATTTCGACCTTGCATTCCTGCTCGCTTCTTACGCGTTCAATTTGTTTTGCCCTATTCACTGCATCTTGAAATTTCTGTACATTTAATTCTCGCAACTCTTTTTCCATGTCTTTATCGACCGCTTGCAAAAATTTAAATAACATGACTTGTTCTGTAGTTTCGTCCCCTTTAAATTGTATCCCAAAATATTCTAAAGTCGCCTTTTCAACTTGTACTGCCAATTGCTCAATATTTTGTTCGGGGATTTGCCTAATGTTTTCAAAATCTCTCTGTTTCTGCAGTGTTGCATATATATCTTCTAATCCCCTTGTCATTGTTTCATCTTTTGTTTTATTCCTAACCGTTATATTATTAATTATTGCCGTATTTTCTTCAATTTCTGTTGCAAAATCTACTGCCTGCTGAAAAGTTCGTGGACGTAATGTCACTAATTCTTTTGCTATCTCCTGTCGTATTGATTTTATAAATTTATCTAGCATTATCTGGTCTATTTCATAAGTTTTCGCGACTTCCGATCCCAAAAATCGATACACTACGCCTTTTATATGTTTATAGACATTTTCAATTTTCTGGCCTGGCAACTGTATAATCTTTTGAAATGCAACTTGGTTCATTAAATCTTCCGCGTTTCGTGGCATTTTAGCAATTATTTTTAAACTCAACTTACTCAAATAATATTATTTTACTGTTCCTGTATACCCCTTTAATTCGTGCAAATTTCTTATCGTGCGCTTCCCACTCTGTCTTACTCACTCTTAAAAATGCCCCGTTGCAATTTTTAATTTGCGTACTTTTTCTTATATAACATTACCGCAGTATCAGTAATATTTTTGTTTTGCTAGCCACTTAACACCCTTCAATATACTATGTAATAACTAACGTTTTTTTTTTTATTATATTCTTAGACATTCTTTGACTTCCCATCTAAAATTTCAACAATTCAACTATCTGAGCAACTTCTACTGTATTATAACATTATCAATTAACCTACCCACACTTTTCTTTATCGCGAGCATAGATATCTATCATAAATATATATACAGTTTAACCCATTGATTCACATCCACACACAGAGCCATCACTTCTTTGTCAGTGGCGTTGGTCCACATATTAAATTTCTACAATACTTAATTTAGCAAATTCCATCATTTAACCTCCAACTGTTTGTCAGGGCACCAATTATGTCACCGTAATATAATTATTAGTTATAGTATTAGTGGTAGTACAATTAATTAGAGAGTGATGCTCATATGTATAGTTCCAAATCAATTTATTAAACCAATCATAAACATATACAAACAACATTATTCATTAAAGATTTCCGAATTTCTATTTCATTAACACCATATATCTACATATACATTTCAAATTATCTTCCTTACTATACCTTATCAATGCATTAATTCTGATTATTTATCTAACCTTCATTCTCATCAATATCAAACTACTAACATTTTTATCTACTCCCTAACATTGTTATATTATCCTACATTCTTAATTGCTATACATAAACACATTACAAAACTATTGCAAGATACTACTTCAATTAATATGGATATACACAAGCACTATTTTATGATAGATATTCTATGCATAAATGTAAAGATTTCACCTAATCTGCCCTATCTAATTAACTGCGCTCTCTAGTAGGCATTGGGCATTGCTAGGATAAGTCAAAATACTCTCCTACCTTTTCTGACGACACATCGACATCACAAGTCTTGCTGGGAGAAACCTAGGGCTCTTTCGGGCAGCGGGCTGTCGGTTCCGGCGGAACTGCGGTCACTATCTGTTGCGGCGTTCTGCGGCGTCTCCGGAATACACTCGCGTTGGGAGAGCGTTCGTCACTTCGAAGGTCCGTACCTCATCACTAGCATGGCTGGGGGGTCATCGGGCTCTGGTCCAGGGTAACAGCTGCGATCATCGGCATGCGGTGGACTCAGGGTGCTTTACTCCGCATCTAGGCATCTGCTACGGGGGCGCGTTGGTCCAGGGGAAACGGCTGCTCCTCTCTTGCTAAATGACAGGTTAGTCGGTCGGCCTCTCCGGTATTGGGGTCTGCATCTATCTCATATCGGTTTGCTTTTTCGGGTACCGAGGACTTGGCTTGTCTCTCCGGTATTAAGTTAGCAGCCCGTCATCTTCTCTCTTCCTTCGCTGTCTACCGGGGCTTATGTGTTCTTAGTGAAAGATCTCAACTCGTTCTGCCCTCTCTAAAAACTTTTCCTCTCGAGCTCAACTTCCATCATTAAATATTCAGGCCCTCATTGGTGGCCACCTTCTGTCCTATGGGTCGATCCGGGACCCCTTCATTGGCCGATCACCCATTTTTATATTCCTATCTTCTCCAATCCATATTGACGGGGGCGTTCGCCCTTGCACCTGTCTGGGGTTTCTTACATTTTTGACTTCCCACGCTCTCGCCTGGGCCTCCTGTGGTGTTTCTAACGCCGGTCACCCTCGTAAATCGCCCTACCCCTTTTCTTCTCCTAACTGTGACTCCGTTTTCACATTTTCCTCAGCTCATTATCACCAGCTGGGCCCTTCGTTAAACGCAGCTGTTGACCGTTTTCCTCATTTCAATTGCCCCCTCTCAACTTGTTATCTCTCCTTGCCATTCGCATACGCAGTACATTATCCCGCTGTTCAAGGCATCTCTTTTGTCTGATTTTTTGAATTCCGTTTTCTATCGCCCCTTTTCTGAACACATGTCGTGTCTCCACGACACATTATAAAACTTTTTTAGAATAATTGTGTATTAGTTTCAGAATAAATGAATTTTGCAATAATTGAATAATTAAGGAAATGAAATTACGGAAAAGAACTGGGAAGGAAATCTCTTACGGAAAAAAATGTTGGAAATACTACTAATTAACCAAAACACACACACATACACAGTAATATAAGAATAAACAGCCTGTAAAAAGAAAAGACACATTTTCTATCAATAATCATAGCAATAGCTGTTCATAAAGAGTGATAGCTAAGATTTTTCGAAAACAATATGAAGATTTTTTTCAGAGAATTGACACAGCAAGAGCCTACATCTATATTAATAAAGCAAGGTCCGGGTCTGTCTGTCAGTAACACTATCCGGGTGTACCGCCTCAATGTGTGCGTGTGTGCGCCTATGAAACTTACAGCCATGAAATTTGGCACACGGGTAGTGCAGACTATGGGAAAGTGCACCTTGAAACCCGAATTTAAAATTTTATTCTAGAATTTTTTTTATTTTATGTTTCGTGGGATATTTTATGTTTTTGTAACTTCAGATTACGATATCTCGGCAAAAAATGATCGTAGAATTTTGATCTTTTTACAGTCTAAGACTAAGAGTTCAGACATTTTCCCTTCAAACAAGACCTCATTTGTTTAAAAATAATTTAAAACAGACTAATATTTTTATCAAAATATTAAAACGACTTTTTCGAGAAATTTACGCACTTTTGAGGATCTACGGTCGATGCTCTTCGAGTTTTTCTTTGAAAGAAAATATTTACATCATCTGGAAGACGAAAGCTTTCTCATTCATATAAACCTCATTTCAAGTCTCTATCTTAAAATTTCGATTTTGAATTGAATTTTGAAGAACGATACTTAACACAAAATTTCTACTGGTTCTTCAAACGCGAAGAACGGCAAATTCTCACCTTGGGTTGTAAACAACGATTGAGTCATTCATTTACTTGATTCATTCATCGTCTTCCTTTGATGGCTTGGGTGTAGCTGGGCGAAGCCCGAGCATAGCCGGCTAGTATTAAATATAGGCGTGGATAGTTCAGATTTTTAGACTAATTTTTGATTTCCCTAAGCGCACAGAGGTCTCAGGGTTTCACGAAGTCGAATTTAGATTCTGATGATATAAAAGGAATAAATCCAAATCAAATTGTGTCTTTGCAAGTGGAATATTTAAGTCTTGAAGACTTTATCTCCTGTAAGCAAGTTATTATTATCAAGGTACGTGTGCTCAGTAGTTAAAACTTTCAGGAAAAGAAAAGTTAAAATTTAAAACAAAAAAAAAATAAAAATTAAAGAAGTTGCAAATCAATTTTTTCTTTGCAAGTGGAGTGCCTTGTTCATGATGACTTTATCTCCTGTAAAAGAGTTATTATCAAGGTACGTGTGTTCAGTAGTTAAAATTTAAAGGAACAAAATTTAAAAATTAAAGAAGTATTTATGGTAAGAAAATAATAGAAAGAACAATATTAATATTTTAAAATTTACTAGTTAAAAAATGAACATACGACGGTACGTAAATTATTAAGATAGGTTTTAATGGAGTATTATAGGTACTAATATTACTTCAGGTACAAGGCCGTGAATAAAAAGTGATTGATGAGTTTCCTCTAGAAACTACCAACACCATCACGTTTCTCCTTTCAATGTTAGAGAAGTGGTAAAGAGTCTGGCGGGCCCAGTATCTTAAGAGGCATGGTCAGTTCAGGCAATGGGTCTAACTTTTCAAACTTCCCGAGCGTACAGAGAACTCAGGGTACGAGAAAGCAGAAACTGACTATAACACGACATTTCTCCAGGTATGAAGAAAAATTCTTGAAGTATTATGTTTTCTGAAAAAAGTGATAGTTAACATTTCCCCCAAAAAAACTACCAGAAATGGGTCAACAAAATTAGGGACTTGGCTAGTTCGGGAATTTCCTCTAGTTTTTCGAATTCTGTAAGCACACATGGGTCTCAGTTTCACGAAAGAACATTTGTAAGTGTAAGTACAGTGGTACCTCGGTTTACGAAAGACTCAGTTTACGAACGATTCGGTTTACGAACAGGAGTAGGCGATGTACTGCCATCTGGTGATATGTGATGCAAGCATTCGTCACATTTGCTTCTGTTCTCGAACAGTTCACATGTCAAACTCAGTTGGGCTTTTTCTAGCACAGCTCAAACGGTCGTTGCTCATGTATTTCAAAGATTTTTTTGTAGATAATATTGTTTAAAATAGCCCCCAATATAGCTCCCAAGAAAATGGTAACAGCAAGTGAGATAGCTCAGGAAATCTAACCTAACTATTGAGAAAAAGAAAGAATTAATAGCTAAACATGAGAATGGTGTGGATGTTTCTAATTTAGCCACGCAGTTTGAGTTTTCAAAGTCTATCATTTGCACTACCCTAAAAAACAAAGAGGCAATATAGGCAGCTGATATGTCTAAAGGAGTGACTGTTTAAACAAAGCAAAGGCCTCTAGTTATAGAAAAGGTAGGAAAATCATTGCTTGTGTGGATACACGAAAAAGAGTTTTCTGGTGATAGTATTAGTGAGGCTTTAATACGCGAAAAGGCTAAGAAGTTGCACATTGATTTGATAGCTAAAACACCGAGTACTTGATGGTGTTGAATGTGAAGAATTTAAAGCCAGTAGAGGCTGGTTTGAGAAATTCCGCAAAAGCAGTGGAATTCATGGTGTTTTTATGCATGGGGAGACTGCTAGTTCAGATAAAAGGGCTCCAGATGAATATGTTGATGAATTCAAAAATTTTGTGGAGAATGAAGGCTACATGCCAAGTTTTAACTGTGATGAAACAGGATTGTTTAGGGGAAAAAAATGCCAAGAACCTACATCACTAGAGAGGAGAAGGATCTACCTGACAACAAGCATATAAAGGACAGGCTTACACATTTTATGTGCTAATACATGTGGTGATTGTGATATCATGCCACTTTTAGTTTACCACTCTGAAAATCCTCGTGCATTCAATAAAAATAATGTGATAGAGGCTAAACTACTTTCAGTGTGGAGAGCAAATGCTAAGGCCTGGGTTACAACAGTCATTTTTATGGAGTAGATTCTTGATGTTTTCTCACCAGGTGTCAAGAAATATCTTGAGAGAATGGCTTGCTATTGAAAATGAATGCTATTGATGATGGAGAATCTTCTCGTCATGGATAACGCTCCACCTCATCCTCAAAATTTCAAACAAGACCTGGACATCAAATATAACTTCCTAACGTCAAATTTCTACCTCCTTTGTTTCAGTTTATGGACCAGCAGGTTATTTCTAATTTTTAAAAAATTGTGTATGATGGCACTCTTTCCAAGGTGTTTCCAAGTCCCAGATGATAACTATTTCAC
The DNA here is from genome assembly GCA_907164885.2 of Dolomedes plantarius. Lineage (NCBI taxonomy): Eukaryota > Metazoa > Arthropoda > Arachnida > Araneae > Dolomedidae > Dolomedes > Dolomedes plantarius. The sequence goes on from OU015492.1 coordinate 156,995,173, forward strand.
CCTGATAATTTTTTGGAAGGAACACTTCGTCCCCCTGCATCTTCATATGCAGGGGCGTGCTTAGGGTTTTAGCGGCCCTGGGGGAAACACATTTACTGGGAATAAAATTTCTCAACTATTCGGTTTTTGCAAACGCTATTTGTGAAAATGGACAGATTTCAATTAAACGGTTTATAATTCTTCAAATGACTGTATGTAGTGACTGGCAGTTAGTAGAAACTGATATTGAAAAAAGGGATTGATAATCAAGGTTTACTATAACTGAATTGAAGGTAAAACATGTTTTTCTAACCGAGAATTTTTTCTAACCAAAAGGGTAGTTTGTCAATTAAGATCTTTCTACGATTCTTTAAAAAAAATCGAAACATATTTTTTTTGTGAGTTGAATTATAGAAACCGCAAAAATGATGGATTTTTTAAAATACCCGTCACATTTAGAAAAGTGTTGCGATAAGGAATAAAAATGGCGGCCCTAAATTTTAGTGGCCCTGGGAGGTTGCCCACTTTACCACCCCATAAGCACGGCCCTGTTCATATGCTCAAATGTATCAACATATTGATAAGGCCTGGAGGAGGGGGGGGTTCTTATCTTACCTTGCGGTCTGCCTGGAAGAATATTCGGCTAACTTGTGTGCCAGAGAGAAACTTCAAGGGATTTGATAATGAAGAGGCAAAAGTCAAAGGTGTGGATGAGATAGTGTCGATGGGCAAAGGTATGGGCTTGGAGGTCGACTGTAAAGTTGTGGAGGAGCTGGTGGAAGAACACAGAGAACTCACCACAGAAGAACTTGTAGAGCTGCAGAGTCAACAGGTCAACGTTATCCAGGAAGAGTATTTATCAAAGAAAGACAGTGATAAGGATAAAGTTTCTATTGCCATGATAAAAGAAATTTGCAGCAAGTAGAGTGAAGTGCAGGCATTTATTGAAAAGCATCACCCTAATAAATACTTGACCAACAGAACAGTTAATATTCTAAATGACAATGTGATGTCCCACTTCTGTGAAATTCTTCGGAAAAGCAAAAGACCAATTTCTTTGGGTTCGTTTCTTGTGCCAAAATCAGCTAGTGAGATTCAAAGTAGACGAAGAGAAAATACTCTAAAATCAGAATTGCCTAAGGATTTTAAGGAAAAAATGAATTACCATCCAAGCAGTAATATCTATAGTCCTCCCTTCCTTTTCAACAATCAACCATCTGCACTAGCCATTATCCACTACAAAATTAAAATGCTGTACTGAACAATTATCATGTGTTAATTCTTCGTAACATGAAGATACAGGAAGATGAGTATCTCGTATTAAAAAGGGTTCGGGCCTAGGTGGTGTCGCTTAGTCCAAATTCCCTTATCTTGACACTTTCACTTTTCCCCCAGCGGAATTCTGCAATTATCATTATTATTGTATGACCCTGAATGGGGCCTTTTTTTTTCTTAAGCACTTAACATCTAGTTTACTGTGGGCCAATAACCTCCCTTACCGGATAATTATTCTTCTCCATTACTTAATACTTAATAACTATATTAAAATTAATTTTACCTTGATTACTTGATACTACTTATGTTAAATTATCATTAACTTATCGTATCTTTTTCCTTCAACTCATGAAGGCCTTAATATTTTAACTTACCTTTAAAGATCAATATCCTAATACTTAATCTATCTTTAAGACTATTTAATTTTTACTGAGCACATTTACATTGACTACAAAATATCTTGCTGACAGGAGTTAAAACCAGCAGGTCCAGGAACTCCACTACTAAAATACAACAGCTGCTTGGTCCGTATTAAAAAAGTGTTTCCTATTTGGTCGCCACGACTAAGTGGTGCGCGCGACTTTATTTGCTTTATTTGCCGACTTTATTTGCCGCTATAACACGGGAACAATATAACACAAGGTATTTAATATGGATTTTTCGTATTTTTCAAAAGAGAAAAGTTTTTTTTAGTGCGTTTTTAATATGAATTTATTTATTCAACTTAACAATTGCTTATCTTCATTCAAAATGTTTATTTAAGGGGACTCGGTACCCTTTGAAGAAAATTTTTTCCAAAAGTATGTTTATCTATAGTACACATATTTATAGGTAATACTTATACAAACTGATTTTAACAAGAAAAAAAATCATTTTGTGGGTAAAAATTGAGAAATTTAATTTTTTTTAAAAAATTAAAGAATTTTAAAAATTATTTTTCTCCTTTAGTTTTCAAAATTCTAACATGATTTTTTTTTGGAAGTGTATGATATTATGCTTTACAATTTTATGGATTGATTTTACAATTAATGAATTACTTCCTGAGAAAAAAAATAAAATATACAAATACAGGCAAAATCGCAGCAAAAAGCATGGTTTCCTCAACATTTTCATTTTTCATTTTTTTTCTTTTCATTATATTGTAAAATCCATCCATAGTTTTATTAAGTACATTATATTGAAGCTACAAAAAATATTGGAGTCATTTGACATATATTTGTAGATGTCGCTTTGCTTTAAACACAGTAATACGTCAAAAAACAACAAACTGAGAAAAATCAATTTAAAGATTTTAAGCACTGAAAACACTGTAAAAACCTATTCCAGTTTTCTTAATATTAATTTCATTATGTTACTACTTATATATCTTGAAAATTATAGCCATTTTATTTGAATAGGTGAACATTTAGTTATAATTAGAGGCTTTCATTAAAAACTTACCCAAACAGAAATGACGAGAAAACTGTTGAAAAATGTGAATAACAATTTAAATATATTTCTTATAGTGTTTTTTATTGCAACAGGTATTCAAATTACTTTTAAATGCATGAAATACTTATAAATATATATTAGAAGACACTTATAATAAAAATTTATAGCATTAATTAAAAGTTTCGTTCAGAATTTGAAATTTTAAGTTGCAATGTTTCACCATCACAGAGTACGTAAACTTCACTAATAACATGATAATTTTAAAAACATCCAGCTGAATATGTAAGGCCTTCTCTCTTTCTGGCTAGCTGTTCTCTTTTACGAATAGCTTTTTAATTATTTACTAGCAAGTTGGTACTTTTCATTCTTACGCCTTTTCCGAAACAAAACTTTTCGTGAATCCAACATAATGCCAAGTTTTTCGTGGAATGACCAACATTCATTCCTAGTACATTTTGTACTTCTCTTATTGTTTGCATTGTACCCATATTGAACTCACAAACTGCTGTTGATACACATAGTTTTACTCGTTGTCTATTAACAAATATTTCTTTAGGGCACTTTGCCCAAATCACACTGTGCAAACTCTCATTAGCATTTTGAGTTCCACAACGTACACATCTTTCCAAAAGTTCACTAGATGCAAGCCGTTGATATATGGGTAAAATTTTTGGAAGAAACGCTTCATTTATTGGGGTACCTACTCTTAATTTGTGACTCCCTGGGTTGTCACCTCTAGCCAATGCAGCCTGATAGAAACACCAGGAATTGACACCAACTGGACACTTGAAATGCTGAGGTTTTTTGTCAGTGGAAATGCTATTATACAAAGTAGCATATATTGCTCTTTTCAAACCAGAAGCATCACCTTTGTTTTGCAAGATGGCTCTCTGATAGTACACAGTAAGTTTCTTTATTGTTGTTTCACTCAAACTGCCATGAGCTTTTCCACCTAAGGTAACACCTCGAGCACGCCATTCTTTCACAGTTGTCCGTAAAGCTGTTCCCAATCTCTTGCTGACATGATTTACGCATTCTTCCTTTTTATTTTGACATTAGGACCATAAACATTTCTTTCTGATAAGTATTTAAAAGTTTTGCAATCACCATCAGACAACAATGTAGTGTATCGGAAGCCTAAAGAAACAGATCGTTTCCAAAGGATCAACGCAGCTTCCATTTCCATAGCTCCTGATGTTCCACTGTGATTTCTGTCACAAGCACTTTTAGACCCTCATACCATATGTTGAATTCAGCACTTGATGTACCAAATTCTCTTTCAGCTACAGAACAGTGACGACATACTTTACTCATTACTTCGAAGTCTACGACATAACCCGTATGAATGTCAATTACACATCCTACTCCTATAAGTGATGTATGTCCCCGTGTTAACCACGTACCGTCAAACGTGACACTATGTCCTTAATTCATCAGAATTAGGGGAAATTGTTTCATATGTCCTTTTAATAACATCATGCACATTCTTTGAAACATTTTTCAGTGAAGCAGCATATGCAGAATCTAAACTTTTTGCACATTTGTTGAAAGTTCTAGATGAAAAAGGCTGGATATTCATGACCATGCAAAATTTTTCAATGGCTGAATATTCTTTTCCAGTCTCTAAAAAAGCTTGTGTTACTCTCAAATTTATGTCAGGTATAGTATTGCTATTTCTTTCACAAGATGAGTTGATAGAATTTACTTTCTTATCACAAGAATCACAAGTTAAATTCAGATTGTATGAGAATCCCAATTTGTGCCTAGCTCAAGTTTTAATGTTTGCATTTCACAGGCTGAACACTTCAAGTTCAAAAATAACTTACTGATTTGAGCAAAGTTCACCATTATATAATCTTCAGAATGAGAGTCTTTAATAATATCATAATAGATGTATTCTGGAGTCTGAGATTTGAATTTAGCACATTTGTGGCACTGCTGGAACCTGGAATCTCATCTTTCGTTGAGCACCACCTTTTATTGTTCATACGAGATGAATGTGCTTTACGCTTTCGACTAACCATATTAATATAAATAATGCAATTATTAATATAAAAATCGTTAGAAAACTGAATAATCACTTATTGGTAAATATATAAGAAGAAATTAAAGGAAATCAAGAAGATTTAGTCTTGAAAAAGACTTTTTAAAACAATAAATTAGCCGAATCACAAGTTGAAAATAGCGTAGCACATGTAAACAACGATCTACTAAGAGTTAATTTCACAGTTAAACGCATGCTTTTTCTATTACGCATTATATTTGTAATTCAGGGAGGAAATTTCAGAGTAAAAGGAATGTAAACACTGAAGTGGGCGTGGCATTTAAATGGCTGTTAAGATTATAAAATGTATTTTTGATACACTTACAATCGTCAGATCAACTTAAAACTTTGTACCAATATACTAGAGGTGTCAAAGTCTATTTTAACAAAAAATTGAAAAATCGATATTTTCATCAATATAAGGGTACCGAGTCCCCTTAAACTGCTTTTTCTGCTAAACTTCATTAAAATTCTTAAGGGGGAGATCACCTTTGCATGCGCAAAAATACACTGATTTTACTACCAGGCTTAATGTGTTGTCAAACAGTCAATTTGTAATTAATTTAAACCAATTCTTTTAAGGTGAATTGTACTCCCAACAATTCTGTTTCTTTTTTCTACATCTATTAGAAAAAAGAAACAAAATTGTTGGGAGATTATTAGAAATTATTTTAGGAAAAAAAATGTTTTATGAATAGTAAATCTTAGATCAATGTAATGTTCTTATTTTTTTAAAACTATAAGAGTATATATTAAATTATTTGTATATTCTATCCATAGGTTATAATTTAATCTACACCTAAAATAGTTACCATATTTCACATAAAAATATTTTTTCAGGTAATGTATTGTAATGTACAAAAAAATATAAAAAAAAAAATCTGCAAAAAAATTAGTAATATCTACTTACCTAAATTTAGGTAGAAATTGTATAAACATGCAAGATATACACGTATACAAAACATTTTAGCAATTTGTGACGATTGGTTTTGAAGAAATACTGCGAGCAAGTTTCAAAATAACAGTTTTTAGAAAAAGCAATTTAAAGTTTAAATTTTCTATAAATTACCTTAGTATTTGCTTTATAGATTTGGCCATAAATCGGTTCTAATTGTAGTATCGACTTATATTTTTTTAATAACATTAGTTATTATTGAGTTTGTAACTGTGCGCTGAATACCCCTTGTTTTTTATCCTCACTTGCGACCGACCCTATTTTGTAGACCGTGCTGAGGTTTTTTTGGTCGCGAGGTCTTTTGTACTGAAAAACAACAGAACGCATCAAAATAAAAGACGATGTCGGTTGACTACGTAGTTTTCTTGAGTACTCGTTTCTAGTTTTTAATACTTATATTCCATTTTTCAAAATTAAATCATAATAAAAAATTGAGTTTCTTTTAAGGTTTTAAGGTGATCTCCCTTCTTAAATGAAAAGAGTAAATAATGATACATTATTTTCTAGACCGAGATAGTTACATATAGAAGCACACACTAGCTGCAGCTACAGAGTATGCAATGTCTAAACAGAGTTGACAAACATCTGACACATGAAGAGTCATACTTCATTATATAAACATTTTCAGAATAATTTGTATTAGTTCCGGAATAAATGAGTTCAAAATTTTGCAATAATTGAATAATTAAGGAAATGAAATTACAGGAAAAAAAAATTGTGAAAAAAAATCTCTTATGGAGAAAAAAAAAATTGTGAGAAATACTACTGATTAACCAAAACATACACCACATAGTGATATAACAATTTTATTTGCAGATAAGTATGAATAATACATCAAACATAACAGCCTTTAAAATAAAAGCAACATTTCTATCAATAATCACAAATAAATTCTAATCACGACTAATAAATAGTAAGTCAATTTAGTATTTAATCACACAATACTTTGAATTATCTTCCTTTGGAAAAAAATAATCAAAGCATCTCAGATTACAAAATATAAATTATTGAATGCAAATTTTTGTCAGCGAATTAGAAAGGAAAACCCAAATAAACAATAGTGATTAAAGTCTATATTAATGTTCCAGCATATTCACCAGTTTAATGAAGTTTTCATAGTAAAAAAAATTAACAGATATTAAATATTTTTGACTAATAGTTAGCAGAGAATTCCTTAATTTGCCATAACCACAAAATAGTTGAATAGAAGAAAATTATTTCCTAATTATAAAGAATTGAAATTAACAACATACACCATTAATACATTACTATAAAAAAAAATTAAATGCTTGATGTACAATTTACTACAGATAAATTTGAACAAAAAACTATACATGACAGGATTTACAGATATTTACAACATTATTCACTGATATTGACAAGGGAATAACTTTACAAATTGAATAGATATACAGTTAGATTTAATATCATAGTTAATTTTAGTGGTATAATAAAGATATTTTTCAGTTAAATTTAATTGAGTATAATAATTCAATTCAAAACTAATATAAAGTAAAAGCCTAAATTTAATAATAATGTGATTTATAATTTTGATTGCTTTCTTAATTTTTAACATTAGTGCAGAGTTGAGAATAGGGATATAGGGATGATTAAAAAATAAAACAATTTTACTTCCGGCAGAATTTAAGGCATCTTAACTTTGTGTGTGCTGAAAACACAAGAGCTATATTTTCTCACTATTATACATCTTATTAAAACAAAACAATAATAATGTTCTTACCTTAGGAACAGTAAACAAACTAGGATTTCTCTGACCAGTTTCTTTGTTTCTTTTTATGGCTGATCGATAGCCACTAGTTCAGCCAGGTGCAAAAGATGCTGACATATCTGTGTACAAAATAAATTTAAAAATTTGGAAAACAGTTTTCAAAAACACGCATCCATAAAACTCAATGAAAAATCGGCGCCTCTGTTACATGTCGCGCCATCTGCCGGTGAGTGACCATAATTGGTCCATTTTTCGAGAAATTCCCCATGGTGCAAGGTATATTGAGTTTGTTGGAGTGCCATGGTCTTACGACTTTGCCTCCAGTAGCAAGATATGTACATCAGAAAATATGTGCTAAGCAGTAAAATAAAAATATAAAAACTAAGCCCTCTTCAGATGAGTAAAATAAAAAAATTAATAAGAATTAAAAGATTAAAATTCAAATATTTAGAATAATTAGCAAAGATGAGCATCCACCGGGATGGAACCGTGGACTATCGCATACGAGCAGAGCGCTCTAGCACAGCGCCAATCATGGCACAGTAAATTGAATGAATAATATGAATACATTCACACTGAGATAATTGTGAAGTTCTAGGGGGTTGGTAAAATTACAGGAAGGGTGAGTTTAAGAAATTAAAAATATAGCAAGATAAGAGAGAGAACGTTAGCTCTTTAGAAAACACGCCCGAGGGCGTTTACGGTTTTCACGTATACTAAAATCGTAATCAGGGAACTCGAAAATGATCTCGTTGCGAATGCTGGGAATATTGTCATAAAAATCCTTAGATAATTTATGAGCAGTTTCAGTAACAGTAAGCATGCCAAGGTCCCGCGAGAAATTCCCCATTGAAGCATACGCTCCTTTTTAGCTTCAAGACTTAAAACATTATGAGACAAGACGGTGCTTGTGTCTTCGGACGAAAAAAAGCCCGTCTTGCTATTCTCTCCGTCTCGCTAGTTTGCGCACTGTGCGAAAAACAACATATTTCACAGTGCACTTCCTTATTGTGCTTTTTTTCACTTCATGACTTTTTTTTCTTTTCAAGTTGTTGTGAAAACATCAGCGTAGAACTGGTTCGGAAGCAGCGTACTTGAAACTAGACGGAACCGGTTTTATTTCACTCCTGATCACCTAATCGGAGATTCTCCAGGTCTTCCTACAAAGTTTTAAAAGAACGTTGGCAACAAAAAGGTGTGAAAATTTCTCCGGCGGAAGGACATTATAAAAGGTGACTCCTCGAATGTTCTCGGGGGAAGCTGACGTCTTTGTTCTTGCGGAGACGGTGGTCTGAAGCACGTGGTTGCGCGAGTAATAAAGTGTGACTCAACAGGTCTACGAAAGATTTACAGAAATACGGAGTTGTCCGATGGTTCCTGGTTCCTTTGCTGAGAATTGTATTTTCCAAGACGTGCTAACAATTGTGCTGACCTCAAGCGTGGTGTAAATGGTGATGCACCACGTGCAAAATAATTTTTTATGCTCTCCTAACTTGTCTTAAATAAAGTGTGGTAAGTGAATTCCAGTTTTATTCTTTTATTTTTGCAATGTGCTGATCTTATATAATCACGGCCACAACAAATATCCTTTACACAAGTCATCGTGAGTTCCAAGAAGGTTATTGAAACCTCACTTCATAGAATAAAATAACGAAGAACCATGATACAACAGAAAAGTACAGGTAAAGGCTAAGGATGGGCGCGGCAGATCTCGATCCGCTACTTCGCTATTATATGTAAGGTATATATAAGATTCGATTCACAAGAATCGAACTTTGAGTGAATGAATTAAAGAAGCTGCTTGAGATATGAGATAAAGAAGCTGCTCGGCATATGCGCTTGGTATAAATACCAAGCAGCTTGATTAATACAAAAGGTTGGAAGAAGGTTTGTTAAGGTTGATAGATAAGCGAGTTAAGGGAGCTACGAGGAAAGCAGCTCCAGGTGCTATCCTGCGCTAGTGCTTAGGGGACCCAAAGTTTACGTGGCAGTACTGCTGGTTTGACTCTCTGCTGGTTTGTGAGTATTTGCAAAGTGTAATTCCATTGAATGTTAACCCATTTAAGACTGGCGTTGCGAAAACGCAACATTAATTCTGTATTTTTTAAAGGTATGTTCAAAATTTTGTACTTCTGAAGTAACATTTTTATTTTATTCTCTATACTTCAATTGATCATAATTTTTTTGCTTCCTCATTTCCCCACTTTTAGCACTTGCAAAAAATTGCTATTTTCTGGTGTTTTGAAAAGGAAAAAAAAACTATTTTCAAATAATAACCTTAGATAGCAGCACATGATAAATTTCCGATTGATGCTTGTTCCGAGTTTACTAGAGACTAAAGAAAAAAAAAATGGCTTCCACAGATAAATCATAATTTTTGTTTTTATGTTTCTCAATTCATATTTATAAAAATGTTGCGAAAACGCAACATCAGTCCAAAGTGTATTACTTATTTCCAATGTTTTATTAGTGCTGCCTAGTTTTTCATGCAGTAAATTGGTATTGTTTGCATTTCGGATACGTTTGTCTCTAGAAAAAAGCGATTTTTGACATTGGGAGAGACATTGGAGTATTTTCATGGCCTAGATGATGATATTTCAGAATCGTCCTCAATAGAAGCTAATGAGGAACCATAATACGTCATTATCCTGCAGATCCGGATGATTTGACGGATGAAGAAGCTATAGATGATAATATTTTATGTAAAATTGTCGAATCACCTAAAGACATTGCAGGTGAAATCGACATTTTTTTTCTAATAAATGTAAAATTAAGCAATATAGTAAGAAAAAGGAGCATATTGTATGGGAAAAAGGGAGACTCTACATGGATGTAATGAATTCTAAAATAAGTTTATTAGAGTTTAAGAGATCTATATGTTTGAGAGAGCCATATCTTTGATAAAATGGCCTGAAGAAATGCAGATGAATTCTGTTTTACCTGAAACTTCACATATTGGAAGACCATCTTCAATTCAAAATCTAATTTTGAACGAAGCTCGGAAAAACCGTATGGGCCATATTATTACTAAAAAGTGAAAATAACAAAAAAATGTAAACACTGCAAAAGTCAATCAATTTCTGTATGTAATAAGTGTAAGTACCTACCTCTTCATGCTAAATGTTTTAAATATTTTAAAATTTAAAAAAAAAATTATAATTTTAAAGTTTTATATTTTTAAAATTTTTATATCGCTTTGGACTGATGTTGCGAGAACGCAACATTTCGTAACTCTCGTAAAAATAAATTTAATTTTGGAAACAACTTATTTGTGTAATTAATGTTCTAAGAAGTGTTAAAACACAGTTTGGTGCATTTCCAATAAAGGAAACATGGAGCGGTCCTAAATGGGTTAATATATATTCCGTAAAAGTAGTACGTATGCTTATTGCTGTAAAAGCAAATTCTATATGTGCAACGAATTCAATAAACATTGTTTCATGTATAAACTGTGTTTGTATCAAATTCATTTAGAGTGCCTCTTCAAATTATATACACCCAAGTCTGGGTAGAAGTGAGCTTATACTCTACATAGCATTAGGCCATGCAATCCTTTCAGTACAGGTCGAGAGGTGAAATTTAAATTATTTTATTTTATCTAATATTGGTTTAAATTTTGTCCGTTTGATTAAAATATTTTGATATTATAATTATATTTTATAATAATAGATTAAAAATTTAAAAAGAATTAAAAATTAAATTTTTGTTAAATTTTTTTTTTAATTTTGTAGTTATATTTTTATAATATATTATTGTAATAATATTTACATTTTTACGATCAATTTATAAGTTACCTAGTAAAATGAGAAATTACTGATTTTCAGGAGCGAAGTAATTCTATTCACATTACTCCGTATGGGAAAAATTTGCTCTGTACACATCGAGCCTTCTATAAACAGATGACGAATGAATATATATATATATATATATATATAGTGCTTTTATTCTAAAAAAATAGGTGGGTATACGGTGTTTTCTAAAATACAGGTGGGTATTTTTAGTACCATGATTTCACACGTCACGTCATAGGGGAACAAAAAACAACTCACAATTTAAAAAAAAACACTTTTGTTTATATTAACAATTGATTCTTAAGTTTCTTAAAATTTCGGTTAAGGTTAAGCCAAAGAAATACTTTAAAAAAATGTGGGGATACACCGTATCCCCAGAAAAAAGCCCTATATATATATATATATAATATATATATATATATATATACCTTCAAGGAAAAAAAGTCCCACTTTCACATTTCATAATCAATTATCCCATGCCTTTGATACAAAATTTAAAGCAACAGCAAAAAGGGAGTGACGAAATATCGATACAATACTTCTTACGGTCCTCATCGCAATCGATAATCGATTCCCCAATATAAATCACGATATACCTGACAGGAAAATATAAAAGAAATCTGTTTCTTTTTTTACGGTGCATTAATCCATTTTTTTCTCTTTTTCGTTTGAATCACAAAATTCTTATTTTATTTTCCTCGTCATCAGATGGAACAATTTTAAGTACCATTTTTAAGAAAAAAAGGTTATTTCTGATTCGAGTACAGGTAATAACATCAAACAAGTATTGTGCGAGTTAATAATAAACATTTTAAAAGTACGAACGGTTGTTGGGGAAATTTGAAAGCGATACATCATAAAAAAAGGGGAATTATCAATAACGACTGACGTCACTTCGGAAAGGGGAAAAGTGAAGAATACATTCGATGCTTGTTCGATTTCACTGTGATCAACTCAGCGGAAACGAAATAAACAAATTAGTTTTAAACTTTAACAACTATACTTCACGATATACATTACTAAAATGTTTCGACTACACACAATGTACACAGACGTATAGATATATATACACTCACTCTCTGTCTCTCACACACACATACATATGGAAGATCCTTAATATGGACCCCCTAAGCGAGAATGCTCATAAAACTTAAATTATTAAAATAAAAAGATTTAATTTGTTGGCTGATCATTACAATTGTATTGCTACATGGTTAAATTTTGGTAGAGTTCTCTGGTAACTATTAATAATTGCAGGATATATTTTAGTGTTTCGTGTCGGTGGTCCATATTACACGAACATATGTGTAATATGAACTGAGTGGTCCACATTACACGAGAATAAAAGTATGATATAGAATGAAAGACGGGCTCCCAAAAGTGTGCTTTTAGTAAATTTTTTCAAGTACAGCAATCATCCCAATAAAATTGTATCGGGTTGGTTATGTTGGCGCAAGCTTCATGCACCCCTGAGCAGCATTTTCCGCATCTGATCCAGTCTTCCTCTGTACGCTCCCCACAGAATGCGCAGAAAGTAAACGGTTCGGTAACAGGATTCGCAGCTGTCCCCAGGCCGGAGGTTCCTGTGGTTGTCCCTAAAGATACCCTTGAAGCTGCCAGACGTTTTCGCTTTGTCGTCTTCTTCTGTGCAAGCGTATATTTTCGGTCTGCCTTTCATTCTTTCCTCTTTCCGACGCTGTTGGAAGTCCAGCTTGGTCGATTTTTTTTTTTTTTTTTTTTTTTTTTTTTTTTTTTTTTGCAACGGCATTCTTGAAACGGGATGAAGTCAGAACAGTGGCCTCTGAAGTGTTTCCCTTTCTGTTTCTTAGGCTTCTTTGTACGAAATGAGGAAGGGCAGTGATGTCTTTCGCTGAGAACATTTTACGACTAAAGGGAACCGGGATGTTCTCCTGGACTATATCTTCTGAAGTTGGGTCTTCGGAAATCGACGTGTTCTGTTGGACTGTAGCGTCACATGTTGGGTCGATGGTTACATGTTGGGCCGATTTGCTTCAGCTGCATTTTCTGGCACGTGGTCGTTGGTCTCGTCTTCTGATGTGACTCGTGGTGGGGCTTTATCAGAAACTTCGGATGGAGCGAAGTCGAAATCGTGAAAGACATGGCGATTGACAGGCCAAATCCCACATGCACTAAAACCATTGGCAGCGGTTTCAAGAGATGCCGACCGTGCATAAGCCTTCCCGAACAGTTCACTCACTTGGAATTGTGAAACGGCCCATCCAGCATGTTCGACCTCCAGTTCTCCATCTCTTGGGAATAGTAGACGCTTAATGGACGAAAGAAAGAGAGGTCCAAAGGCTGTATTAGATGCGTAGTATGCGAAGGAAGTCATATATGATTCCCCCTGCACTCTGGCTAATTCTATAGCCTCGAGATTTTGAGTGTGGGACACATGTCCGTCGAGAATTAACAAAGCCTTCCTGTTCTTGTCAGGTTTAGCGAAACTAATGAAATGTTTCATCCATTCACTGGAGAGCTCGATCGTCATCCAACCTTTTCCTGGCAGTTCAAAAGAGTTCCTGGAGGAGCTTCTGCTTCCAGCTCCGGCTTCCATCGCTTACGAGGAAAAACCGCCATCGGCGGGATGAAGTGACCAGCAGCACTCATTGTGCAGACAAATGTGATGATCTTTCCCTTCTCTTCAGATGTTATCGATCCAACGTGTCTACAACGGGTAATATGGACCAGTGGTCCATGTTACATAACAACACATGGTTCATATTACACATAGACAGAGCAACGTTGTTTCCAATCACATATCGCTATGCAAAATGGCCCGCATGAAACAGATGTATGGATTGTTAAGAAAATAAGTACATTTGCTGCTATTAACGTGAAATATATTAAAATTTCCTAACCGCAGAAAGAAATACATTCATTTTAACATACCTGTTACATCAATGATCATATAAACCAAAAATACAATTTCATAATCGTCCAAATGAAGGCACACATGTTCAAGTCACCTCCTGGTTGGATAACAATAATATTCACTAAAGGCAATGAGATGGTTCTGCTATCTAGTGGTGAACAGATAAATTTCCACATGGTCCATAATACACGGGTCTACCCTATACAGTGAAAAATATACATATTATATACAGAAAAGCATTTCTATGGAGGACAGTCATGGTCCAGAAAATCAGTGGCCGTCCAAAATAGGTTTATATATATATATATATATATATATATATATATATATATAATATATATATATATATATATATATATATATATATACCGGGTGGCCATAATTAAACTGACAGTGCTCACAGTGTTCTGTAGCGCGATCTATTTGCGAGAATGACGCCACATTTTGTAGGAAGATTAAACAAGACGGGGGACGAAGGATTCCGCGAAAAAATAAATTAGTTCCAAAAGTCACCGCTAGGGGAATATTTGGCGCTGTGTAATAGAAAATAGAGTGTTAACAAATGCAAATTAATACGGAATAAAATTACCTTTTATTATGCACATTTTCTTATTTAGTTCAAGTGCAATATGGCAACACTTTTAAAAAAGCGTAAAATCTACATAAACACCGATAAAGTCTCGTGATCTGCAATATCACGTACGCTGAGCAGAAGAAGAAGTTCTTTATTCAAATTTCACGTTACATCCATCCGCACAGTGCCAGCTGCTTGGGTGTTAAAAGGCAATGTGTTACTTTTCGAATCAATCGGATTGAAAGTTTATGTACAATGTCTCCTTCTTTAGTCGAGCTTGCGTTACTGGTCAAATTCTTTTACCTCAACCAATGCAACGCGTCAGCCGCTCTTCGTGCTTTAGAACGCACAAAAAATGCGTAAAGGTAACGGTCCTGTGTCAGTTAATGGGCTAAAAGCAATGGTTGCGACGTTTGAGAAAACAGGTTCTCTGAAGGTTCGGTCAGGCAGAGGACGAAAACCTGTACCACAGGATACAATCGAAGCAGTTGCCTCGGCGATTGTCGACAGAGGACCAGACAATATTGCTGCCACCTCTAGCGCTAGTGGATTAGCTCGGAATATGGATATGCCTTACAGTACGGTATGAAAAATCTTACGAAAGATTATCAACTTCTATCCGTACAAGATCAGCCGTGTACAGGAGTTACTTTACCCCGACCATGATAAGCGGGCAGACACACACAAAGGTAATTTCCGTTTGATTTGCATTTGTTAACACTCTATTTTCTATTACACAGCGCCAAATATTCCCCTAGCCGGGACTAATGGAACTAATTTATTTTTCGCGGAATCCTTCGCCCCCGTCTTGTTTAATCTTCCTACAAAATGTGGCGTCATTCTCGCAAATAGATCTCACTACAGAACACTGTGAGCACTGTCAGTTTAATTATGGCCACCCGGTATATATATATATATATATTATATATATATATATATATATATATATATATATATATATATATATATATAATATATATATATATATATATACATATTTATAATATAATATATATTTTATATATTATATAATATATATATATCTATATTATATATATAGATATATATATCTATATATATATATTATATATATATATATATATATTATATAATATATAGATATATATATATATATATTATATATATATATAATAATCACGCAGGGAGGTCGACCTCCAACGCCAAGCTAAAAAAAAAAAACCGCCGAATGAATAAACGCGCCAAGTACAAAAATTCGTCAGACCGCTGTAGAGTAATGCTTATATACTGTGCACCTCTTTCTCCTATTCTCCCTGTTGAAGCAGTTTGCGTAAAATATAAAATTCTGAATGAACCACGCATCGTACATATTTAAAACAAAAAGTAGAAGAATCTTATCAGCGAGTACTTTAAATTGAGAAAAAAAAGGACTTTTAAAGTTAAAAATTAACCGAAATACGGAATTTTTAATTTACCGTAAAGTTAGGGATTTTGCTAGAATCGAGTTTGCGCCAAGAATTATTTCGTCAATATTTTAAGAAGACCTATAAAGTTTAATATTCAACAGATTCGAGTGAGGCTTGGTTGTTTCGATAAGTTATTCGCTAACTAAAAATCTTTTATATGTTTTAGTTAAAAAAAATAAATATTTCTATGTTTAATTAGCATAAAAGTGTAAAATTAGCTTCTCAGGGCGATAGTACGCCAAAATGGCAACCAATACCGCTATTATCCCAACAGTTCAATTATAGAAGATTGCGATCGTCGTCCCGTGGCTGAGTGGGCAAGATATCAGCCTTCCCCACCGTGGGCGCGAGTTCGATTCCCGCGATAGACTTCTTTTTCTACTGGAGAATTTTTATTTTGTATATGTGTTCCGTATTTGTTTGCTTGTTTGATATGTCCATAGAAAATACTAAGGACTGAATTCAAATGATAAGGTAATTATTATTCATATTTCACTTTTGATACAACCACGTAGGTTTGCAAATTAGAGAAATATTAATTTCTCATAAAATATAATATACGTATACAAAATATACATATATCAATGATAATCTATATATATAAAGAGAATGTTTGTGT